>JAQBSW010003038.1:0-25000 GCA_029291075.1 Eudiplozoon nipponicum
AGAGATATATATATATATATACATATATATATGTGTGTATTTGTGTGTTTGTTTTGTGTTTCTGCATTTATTCATATTTGAATATGAATCTTTGTTCATGTAATTTTTTATGCATTACAGGTTATGAATTTTGCTTACGTATGTGATTTATTTTGTCAATTTCATAACATTTGTTTACGTGTGTGTTTCTGTATGTGTGTGTTTGTGTCTCGAATATATATTTATTTGTGCATGTTCACTTGTATTATCAAACATTAATGCTTACATTTCAAAGTTTGTCCCCTACATTTTATTGAAATATGTAAAGTTTTTCTGACGATAATCTGTTTGTTTATCAATTGTATCAGTAAAGTATTATTTTCTCGTAGTCTCGTTTCCTTATCGCATTCCTGTCATTTCGTTAAGCACACTTTCAAGATGAATTTAACAAAGGTCAAGGCACAGTGCACGGAAGGTATTTTTTTGTGAAATAGTTTATTCCCATTCAAATTTAACTAGCTTGTGGGTTTTTGTCTACTGAAAAAGAGCAGGACAAAACTTCTGCAATGCCCTCTCACCGTGAATTATTGCAGGCGGTTTTTGCAGTTATTTAACTCGGCGAAGCAGTAGGCAAGTTATCTTTCTCTGCTCGTGTCAAACAGTTAATTTAAAAAGAAAACTAATAAAATCCACACTTTAAAGCGCTGCCTCTCTGTCTTGTCTTCTTATCCATCAATTTCTTACTTCAAAACTATCTCAGTTGATCTCATTCTCTCTCTCTAATTATAGATTTGTTTCTCTATCTCCCATTTCTGTTTGATATTTATGGTTTCGCCTATTACAACTCTGCTTTGCTTGTGTTCTATACTTTACTGGAATTTTATGTGTTTAACTTTTTGCCAATAATTTATAATATATATATAATATATAATAATATAAATTGTGTTAGTTGTTAATACTTGATAAAATGGTTCTCTTTGGAATTTTTTCTTGCAATAGTACAGATTTAGCGTTTTGGTGGTTGGACTCCCTCCCCTCTCTCTCCCTCTACCTTGCTATGTATATCTCTAACTAACCTATTCTCACTTATCCCAAAGAAGATGTTTCTTCCTTGGGCTTCCGTATCTTTTGAAAAAAGTTCTTGATCAATTCTCCGTTTCTTCCAACTTTTCTTTCATTTCTTAAATTTATTTACCAACACATACAAACACACACACACACACACACACACTTATTGTACTGTATCTATACTCCTTGAATAAATATATTGTCACCTCATTCATGTGCTTTTTTCCAGCATGCACTAATCTTCTTTCTGCCTTGCGAAAAAATTCACCTTTTATATTTATATGAACAACGATAGGGCTTTCAAACCAATCATCACATTAAACTAACATTACTTTCGTTAAAAAGTGGGCATGGTAACAAAAGCACAAAAATGCGTTGGTCATCTTTGTGCTTGTTGGCAGGTTGGCACTTATTTCCTTGTCGATAAACCTCTCAATATACGTAGAGCCTTTCTTTGTTATACTAACGTACTTCAAATCAAACCGATTCTCACATTTACACACATTAATCGCAGGTATTTATTTTTCTCATTATACATATGTGTAGGCAACCATGCAACTTACTGCTGCCTTGCAGACTGCGCTTGGATGTGCAAAGGCTAGAGGTGCGTCCTCGATCAAAAAGCCTAGTGGTGAGGGGACACCACTTGTACCGAATTCCCAAGAAACTCCATGAAATGTCTTGGAGCCGGCTTGTCCTCCAAAAGGAGTCAGCCGCAGTAAAGTAAAGTAAAGTAAAAGTGTAGGAGTTTGTGTATGGCGCTCTTCACCGTATGGTCTTCTCTCTGCATATGTTCAAATTTGTCTTTAATTTAGAAACATCTCAACCAGCATAACGTACGGTAATATATTCTAATCTAACCATGTCGAAATGTCTGGATACGGCAGCGAGTGGCATTTTTTGTCAGATTACGGTTTGAGCCTATATCTAGCCCTAATAGGGCATGTGACACTAAGATTTATGAACACATGATTTTATTTCGCCGTGTGTAACAAAATTAGCTGGGAATTTTAGCATACCTAGTAATGCACAGAATCTGAATTTCGTAGTCCTCCATCAACAAGACTCAATTCGTAATTGATAAATACCGTTTGATAGGCTTTGGCTGAATGGTTAGCGATTTACAAAATTGCCGTTGAAGTTTTCAAGTCAATACGCATGTATCTGAGGCAAAAATGAAAACGCAGCCTAATTCCGGGCAGGCGAAAAATTAACATTCTCATGCGCCGGTCTGACTAAAAAAATTCGTTGTAAAATAGTCTCTTTGTAATGCTTCACACAAATTTGTGTCCATCATCAAATTTATCCTTGAGCTAAATATAACTTGAAATGACAGATTGTATAACTGAATGCTCGTATGATTAAAACATTTTTCAAGGTTCACTAACATATCATGCTTTATTGCTTTTCCACTTATCTGTTGAATTCTATAAAAGGGAAATGAATGCCAATTTTATGTTCCAATCTTCCTGTATTATTTCAATTTGGTTTCTAAATAAATATTATAAAAACATACACAGAAAAAAACCAAAAAATACACTAATACTCGTACTACGGCTTCTACTACTACTACTACTACTACTACTACTACTACTACTACTACTACTACTACTACTACTACTACTACTACTACTACTACTACTACTACTACTACTGCTACTACTACTACTACTACTACTACTACTACTACTACTACTACTACTACTACTACTACTACTACTACTCTACTACTACTACTACTACTACTACTACTACTACTTACTACTACTACTACTACTACTACTACTACTACTACTGCTACTACTACTACTACTACTACTACTACTACTACTACTACTACTACTACTACTACTACTACTACTACTACTACTACTACTACTACTACTACTACTACTACTATAACTACTACTACTACTACTACTACTGCTAATTCTACTACTACCATATATAATATATATATAATAATAAGTAGTAGTAATTGTGTGTGTAAAACAATAATGTGTGTGTAGTAATTTGATATTTGTGTTGTGTCCTTAGTAGTAGTAGTAGTAGTAATGTAATGTAATGTAATGTAATAATAATAGTAATATAGTAATAATATTAGTAGTAGAAAATGATGTGTGTGTGTGTGTGTGTGTGTGTGTGTAAGTAATTTATCCGCTTAAATTAATTAGTGTATTACTAACAGAAAAAATATGTTGGCCTAAAAGAATACTTTAAACTGATAAAATTTAATGACCTCAATTTAGGGAGATATGCAGGCATAGCTGAGACAAGAACAAACACGTAAACGCATAGTTTTATGCAAAATCAGGCATCTCTAAATAAATTTTTCTTTTATATATGTAAAAGTGGCAAGTTTCTGGGTACTCCAAAATACGATTGGTGCAGTGGTTTTTATGGAATCCTAAACTTGGCGAAAAAAGAGAATATTGTGACACTGACGAACTGATATGACACAGAATAGAAATTTTCTTTATATTTTATTGTACAGTACATTACTGCGTAGCACGTCAATCGCAATAATTATTATAAAGGTGGTGTTATTTATGGAACAATTGGTTTCACTAAACAAACAAATGAATAAACCAAGTATGCAACAATGACAAAAGTAGATATGCCAATAAAATATTTGCGACGAAAATAAACAAAAGAAATGTTGTTCTGTGTGTCTTCCATATACTTTTCTCCTTTCGTTTATGTCAATTTCTATATATATATATATATACCATATATATATATATATATATATACATATATATATATATATATATCTATATATATATATATATGTTTACTATCGAAGGACTCTAAGTCTGGCTCCGAATCATAGTTATTAATTGTGCTACTCTAACAATATAAACAGAACATTGCATGAAAGGATTTTTATTAAATAAATTTAGCAGTTATGCATTAGGTTTTGCGAACCTAGTAACAAATTAGTTCAGTTGTGACCAGAAGGCAGCATGGACGGAAAGTATAATCTCATTCACATTCGTTTCATGCTATACTAGCGACTTCATCAATGGGGCCGGAACTAGTTGTCACTAGGTTCATAAAACCTAATACATACTTGCATATATATTAGCTCTTCGCAACAAACAGTATTTAACTGTAATATATTGAATTGAATGATGTCATGCTTACCGCGAAATGTGATAACTGATATCGATGAAGGCCAGAGTGTATGGTTTAACTGGAGTAACAGGTGTTCGGAAATTGTTGTAATTCTCAATTTGGGTGAACTTTAGCATAAATTTATATCCATCAGGTTGGTATCATGTACCGACTCGGAAACCATAGTGTTAGTATCCGGTACTCATCGATTTAAAAAAGGTATCAGATACTAACACAATAGCCATAGTGTTAGTATCCTTTACAGACTCGGTATATATATATATAGTGTGAGTTAGCATTGAAGTCGTATTGTCGTTGACTTTAGATTATGTTAGCTTCACTATTACAGGTTTACAAATTCGTCTAGGAGATTGTACCGTCCTATTATTCCACATTCTTCTACCAAATATATAGTGGTTAAAGGGCGTAATACCGGCTCCTACTGATGAGTCGCCAGTAAGCACGAAACGAATGTGCATGAGATTATACTTTCCGTCCATGCTGCCTTTGGTTTATCTTTCTGGTCACAACTGAACTAATTTGTTACTAGGTTCGCAAAACCTAATACATACTTGCATATATATTAGTTCTTCGCAACAAACAGTATTTAACTGTAATATATTGAATTGAATGATGTCATGCTTACCGCGAAATGTGATAACTGATATCGATGAAGGCCAGAGTGTATGGTTTAACTGGAGTAGCAGGTGTTCGGAAATTGTTGTAATTCTCAATTTTGGTGAACTTTAGCATAAATTTATATCCATCAGGTTGGTATCATGTACCGACTCGGAAACCATAGTGTTAGTATCCGGTACTCATCGATTTCAAAAAAGGTATCAGTTACTAACACAATAGCCATAGTGTTAGTATCCGGTACTCATCGATTTCAAAAAAAGTATCAGTTACTAACACAATGGCCATAGTGTTAGTATCCTTTACAGACTCGGTATATATATTATATAGTGTGAGTTAGCATTGAAGTCGTATTGTAGTTGACTTCAGATTATGTTAGCTTCACTATTACAGGTTTACACATTCGTCTAGGAGATTGTACCGTCCTATTATTCCACATTCTTCTACCAAATATATATAGTGGTTAAAGGGCGTAATACCGGCTCCTACTGATGAGTCGCCAGTAAGCACGAAACGAATGTGAATGAGATTATACTTTCCGTCCATGCTGCCTTTGGTTTATCCTTCTGGTCACAACTGAACTAATTTGTTACTAGGTTCGCAAAACCTAATACATACTTGCATATATATTAGCTCTTCGCAACAAACAGTATTTAAATTTAGCAATTATAGGCATAACGATTCGTAAGATAGAAAATGAAATTCATAAACTAACCTGGTTCCTCCTGACTAGGCATTTCACGAGTAGGTTCTAGAATTTCCGCGGCTCAGATTTGAACTTAGGTGAAATTGGTTAACTTTCTTGCGGCTCGTTCCTTCGGCTAGTGATGTCATCCATTTGATCAATTGTTCAGTTATATGCCAACTTGATCTTCTGGCCCAACTTTACTTGAGGTAAACCCTACTCCTGATCGCCTTCGATCTCAAGTACCAACCTGCGATAGAACGTAATAGTGAATCAATTTCTAATGGCATGGTGTTTATTATGTGCGATCGTTATGAAATAAGAAACGCATAATTTAGCAAATGTAATACATAAGTTAGGCCGATTTCATCGTTATTTGATCTATATAAAATAATTGTTACAGTGGCTGTGGTCGGAATTTGAACAAGGATACATTCCATTTCTGGCGTTATTATTAAATTACATGTTACTTTCCAAGGTTGAATTATTAAATTAAAATAAAAATGTTGATTGAATAATTGAATTTATAGATGATTGAATGGTTTGCAAAATTTGTCAGAGTTTAAAGTCATAAGTTTTAACATGCTGACATATTTCCTTTTCATCTAATGGGTAACTTCAAGTTAATTATTCATTTTAAAAAGCGAATTGCAAATGCGTATGTGCATTATCAACATAAGAAATTTAACAAATATACACTAACACTATTTACAGGAAATTTAAGCATGTGCCTTCATACTGCGTCTTAGTGACAAGATTTTCCTTGATGCATACAAAACTGAAAATATCAAGGAAACGTTTTAATATTGTGTGCAGTTTTAGAATTTATTCCGTTGTTTGTCATTGCTTTCAAAATGTTTTTTTAGTCGTGAAATTTAGCTGATCTTAAGTGGTGCCATTTAAAAATGAATAAGCATGCACTAATAAAAGCACAACAATCATTTAACTGTTAATCACTGAAACAAACGCAAAGCAAAACTTCTCGAGCAACAAGGCAGTAAAACATTTAAAACTTCATTATCCTAACATATTCCTCAACTAGTACTACTAATAATATTAGTAACATGATTAATCGTTAATAATAAGAAAGGTTTAAAATTCATTCTACTGATAATAAGTCGAAAAGTATATGTGCTTGAAAATTTAAAGTTATTTGAATAACGTCATAAAACTAATGTAAATTCGCCAGCTTACATAATGGCATTTTATTTCAATTTCCCGACAGATTTTCTGGAAAAGATTCTGTTAGACGTACATGGTGTCTCGTACTTACGTGAATTTTTTCCAGCTTCGAGAATGTCAACTAAAGAAAACAAATTAAAGAAAAGATGGTGCGTTATACACACAGTAAAATAATTAGTTATATAGAATGAAAGAGTAATAGGTCTTTATATCGTTCTAAGTTTTGTCTGTAAGTCAGTTAGTTATACAGTTTCTTAGGCAGATAATTTGATAGTTAGGTACATAGATATATATTAATATAGTGAGCTAGTTGGATATTAAGCTAGATAGTTAGTTAGTTAGTTAGATAGTTAGTTAGCTAGTTAGTTAGTTAGTTAGTTATTTAGTTAGTTAGTTAGGATTGGATTGGTTGGTTAGATAGTTAGTTAGTTAGTTAGTTAGTTAGTTAGTTAGTTAGTTAGTTAGTTAGTTAGTTAGTTAGTTAGTTAGTTAGTTAGTTAGTTAGTTAGTTAGTTAGTTAGTTAGTTAGTTAGTTAGTTAGTTAGTTAGTTAGTTAGTTAGTTAGTTAGTTAGTTAGTTAGTTAGTTAGTTAGTTAGTTAGTTAGTTAGTTAGTTAGTTAGTTAGTTAGTTAGTTAGTTAGTTAGTTAGTTAGTTAGTTAGTTAGTTAGTTAGTTAGTTAGTTAGTTAGTTGGTTAGTTAGTTAGTTAGTTAGTTAGTTGGTTAGTTAGTTGGTTAGTTAGTTAGTTAGTTAGTTAGTTATTCATTTGGTTAGTTAGTTAGTTAGTTAGTTAGTTAGTTAGTTAGTTAGTTAGTTAGTTAGTTAGTTAGTTAGTTAGTTAGTTAGTTATTTGGTTAGTTATTTAGTTAGTTAGATAGTTAGTTAATTTGTTAGTTAGTTAGTTAGTTAGTTAGTTAGTTAGTTAGTTAGTTAGTTAGGTATTTTGTTAGTATGTTCATTTTTTTCAAATAAGCATGCACTTTTTAATTCATGTCGGTAACCACTTTGTTAATAATCCATGCACTAACGTGTTATCAGTTTGGCAAAAAAATGAGGAAATCAAACGTGTCTTTTAACTGGCAATTGGTTTGAATACCTGTTCGAGAACTTAGCTTTCCAAGGATTTTAGACTTCCGAATTAGCCTGTTATCTGTCTTTCAGTAGGTGCGCAATTAATGGCGAACTATTGCTCTCTTTTCACCAATTATATGAGCTATCGAGTGTTGACAGCGTTTCGTATGTTTAATTAATTTTTGAAATTTCATCATTTGTTAAATAGGCACTTCAGTTGTAAGCAAGCTTTATTTATTTTTACTTGTTAAAAATGGTTGTCTTTTTAGTGAACTCACGCAATGTTTTTAAACTTGTCAAGCAGAGCTGCATTGTGCGAACACGTTTGAAATGCTTTTTCACCTTCGTCCAATATGTGCATGAATAGCATGATAAAACTGATTATGATAAATAACTAACAGTAAAGATTTTATTTTGTTCGCAATCTCATTTGTTATGAATATGAGCAATAGCTGAAATTTGTTTTCAATAAGGATAATAATTTAGCGCGTCTGGTGTACACTGATGGTATTATTCCACTCAGAAATTGGGCTGTAGTTCATGCTTAACGTCATAGGAATAAGTCAGGCCCTGTGGCAGGATCTGCGACTTCAATGTGTCGTCCGACAGACTTCTACAACTTATCTGGTGGACTTACCGCCATCTGGGATTCTCCGTTGTTGCGCTATTATGTGTGTCTGTGACGAATAAGCACGAAGTAGACAGGGCTACGCTGACGGGTATGGATCAGCCCCACAGTGCAGCCTGATTGTCCGTATCTGCAAACGTTCTAACGGCGCTCCGACAACTGAGAGAAGAAGACTTAATAACACATCAAACTTGTATTTATTTAATGGGACCGGGCTAGATAATCCAGCCAATCATAATTTAGGCAATTATTTAAACCATTATTAATAAAATCTCCACTTTGAACTTTGTGTAAGGTCGTTAACAAAATTGCGAATACGTTAAATTAGTTTCTGAATTGTATATTTTAGTTTAATCTCTCGGATACTACTGACAAGTAGTTGCACAAGCACTAAACCATTTTCTAGGAGAAGGCGTTTATTGGAAGCTAAGATGGTTGAAATGAGTTCTGCGTGTGATGGCTGTAATCAGTTTGAATTGTTTCACAACTTTATATGAATTCTTCGACAGTGCGACTTCCATGCTAACTCACTCTATGTAATACATATTCCGAGTCTCTGAAGGATAGTAATTCTATGGCTATTGTGTCAGTAACCGATACCAACATTAGAGGACCGCTGATGTACATGGTACTAACACTATGGTTGCCGAGTCGGTACATGGTACCAAAATGATGGATATCAATTTATGCTATAGTTCATCGAAATTGAGAATTACAACAATTTCCGAACACCTGTTACTCCAGTAAATCCATACACTTCCTCTTATTGATCGATATCAATTATCATTATTTCGCGCTAATAATGACATCTTTCCATTAAATAAAGAGACGGTTGATAATGTTTATGGAGAACTATTATATATATATATATATATATATATATATATATATATATATATATATATATATATATATATATACATATGCAATTATGTATTAGGTGTTGCACAATCTAGTAACCAAATTTTTGGCTCATCTGATGGAATATCACGCTCAGCCCATTTTGCTTGATTTTACGAAATTGTATTGTAGGGGGTTTCATAGTTAATGTGAGAAGTTCTGCGGACTAGTTGTCTATTTAGTGCGATATTGCCCTCCTACCTAATACCTGGTAGCTTTTATTACGAACCGCGTTCATGATTAATTCCTGGCCCTTTCCCGAAGGGTGATGTGAGAAAGCTCAGACAATTATCAATGTTTTATTGAATATAATGTTGCAAAGCAAAGATTAAAAAAACGTATAAAAGTATTCACAATAAGCACGAAATATAAATCCATGTTTTGCGTTGTCACTGTATGCCAGGTTTTGAGTGCTTAATAACATAAATCCACTGAACTGTAGGGTTTCGGATAAATGATTGAGAAATACACAAAATATAAATCCATAAAGCCTTAATCGCACTGTTAGTGGTCAGGTAGGAATTGTTCGATCACACAAAATATATAAATCCTGGCTTTGAGCGTTAAGTCACATAAATCCACTGCATGTTACTGGCGTATTGCGCGCGAGTGTGTGTTATTATTAAACAAAACCCTATTAATTACAATTAAATTTGCAGTTCAAGAAATCTCAATTAAAACTGCTTGCAACTAACAGAGATTGTTGCTAAAATCACAGTTAAGAGAAATATTGTGTAAAACCAGAATTAGACTATTTGACCTTAAAGAGAACTATATTTGTCAAACTTGAACTTCGTTGGGTTGTAACGCGGAGCCGCGTGTTACAGTATAATTCGAATACACTTATGCTATTATATCTTTCAATAGAAAAATCGAGACGACTTCCTTTTGTGGTCTACTATTTTTCTGCATTTATTTACACGTCATAAACAAACCAGCAATTTAGAATTCCTTGCAAAGGACAGTGACCGCAATACGAACCGAGGAGAGCAAGGAATAAAGTGGATAAATGTAGAGCATTTTGAATTAGTCTGCATTACATAACTTGCTTTATTTGATTTATCATTCAAAACCCGCAAATTAAGATGAAATTTTCCACAACATTGAAAGCGATCATGTTCAGGGATCCATAAATGAATTTGTAGAAACATTCGAGATAAATGGAATGCCAACATTCTTGTGTGTATTTAATTATTCATAAAATTATTTACATCAAGGATGCAATCTTGATATAATTTCCAATAGCATTATGTATATAAATTTGTCAGTTTAAACTAAGAATTTTATAGTGTAGAAAAGGCAATTCATGCAGTAGACTGTTTTAGACCTCATTGGGAACTCATCGTGTACTGGCCAGAATTTGCCGCGGACAGGGCTCCAATCTGAGCTCATCTGCTTTGGTGTCTGATGCTCTAACCACTAAGCTACCCTGCCGCACACTAAACTACACACAATTATCAATTATATACTAACTAATGTAAATTGGATAATGAAGTTTTCCTTCAGGTGGCGTTCATATGGCATCCATTTAGACCCAAATTCAAACTAACCATCCCAAATCTGTCATTACTGAACAGACACCACTTTTCCTGGTGATTTAGTTTTAAATTGAAAATATATATGATTAGTCGAATATTGGTGGCGCGGGCTGTGAAAACAATTATTTAAATCAAGGTTGCTATCTGGATATAAACACCAATCACATTATATACACTCATTTGTCAATATAAACTAAGAATTGTATAGTGTAGAAAAGGCAATTCATAAAGTAACCGGTTTCACCTTATTGGGAACTCTTCAAGTACTGTCCAGAATTTTGCCACAGAAAAGGTCGAATCTTAGCACGTCTGGTTTGCATTCTGCTGCTCTAACAATTCAATGCATACATGTATACACAATTTTCAGTAATGTAATAAATACTACATAAAGGTAGCATGCGGCAGAGTGGTTCTGTGGTTAAAGTAACAGAATCCGCGGTAAGTTTTGGCCAGTAAGTGAAGAGATCCTAATAAGTACCAATCAGGTCTGTTGGATGAATTGCCTTTTCTACATTATAAAATTATTATATATTTATTTGAGTGATGTCATGATTATAGTGAAATGTGATAACTAATATCGATCAACTCCAGAGTGTATGAATTTACTGGAATAGCAGGTGTTCAGAAATGGATATAAATTTCAATGTTGGAGAACTTTAGCATATATTAAAATTCATTGTGTTTGTACCATACTTTTCTACCCTTTACAGACTCGCGATATATATTTTTTTCTAGTGAGTTGACTTTGAAGTCACATTGTCGAAGACTTTATGTGAAGTTAGCATCACTAGAGCTTGTTTACACATTCGTCTAGGAGATTGTATCGCTCTATGATCCCACATTACTCGACCAAATATGTAGTGGTTAAAGGCGTAATACCGGCTCCTAATGATGAGTCGCCAGTAAGCACGAAACGAATGTGCACATGAGATTATACTTTCCGGTCATGCTGTCTTTGGTTTATCCTTCTGGTCACAACTGAACTAATTTGTTCCTAGGTTCGCAACACCTATTACATATTTGCATACAGATTAGTTCTCCGCCACAAATAGTATCTGACTTATCTAATTGTTGGAAGAATCTTGAGGTCGTTCACCGATGGTAAACGCAATTATTTTAATCTTAGAAAGAATCGACAGCCTCATTCGTACGCCTGGCTTCTCCTTACAAATGATTTGCCTTCACAACTGTGTGTGAAAAAAAACATGAAGACTGTTGTACAACAGCATCTAATTGGTGTGTCTTGTCACCATCGAATGTTCACCAGAGATTTTATTTATTTAATGAATTTTATTTATATATTTTGCAGACTTTCTTCCTATTCTGAATCTGATCAATTAATGTGGCATGCTATTTCGATGGCTCTTCATTTCGTTCTTCTTTTAACTGAACTGTTTGGTAAATACATTTTCAAATATTTGAACCACATGCTAATAAACATAAACTTATTAATAGTATCACTAAGTCTAAACGATTTTTTCATTCTTTTGAAATGCGAACCGTAATAAAATTCATAATACCCTTTCCATGGGCAAAAATAAAGGAAATTTTATCAGATACAGGAATAGCTTCTTGCGCATGTATATTTGGTAAATAATATTTGATGGCGACATTAACGGCTGTTTCTCTTTGATTGCTGGTAAAGTCACATGTGTTACCATGAATAACACTCAAACGAATCGGCAACCGAATAATTACCTAGTAGTTTACGTAATGGTTCAAGTAAACGAACTAGCCATTTAGCTAGTGCATGAAACGGAGAATTTACCATTGATAAAATTGGCCTCATAGGACAACCTTTTTTGTGTGTTTTTGGTAATCCGTACATTGTTGGTGTAGATGATCCAACTGGCTTGAGCTTCTGTACAGTGGCCTCATCAATAAAACCGGCATCCGTCAAAATCTTAATTTCATTTATTACTTTGCGCTCTACCTTGTCTATTTCATCTGATTTATCGTCTAGACGTGTGAATTTTGTATTGTCCTTTAACACATTTCCATCTTTTGTATGTAGTGAAATTTGTATATTATAACTACGCTCTTGCCTTTATGAGCGCGTAGTACTTTGATGTCTGCATTTCTGCTCATACCTTTAAGCGCATTTAGATGCTGCTTTGTCAACGCCTGCTGTTCTGCGCATTTAGACGATTTCAGGTGTGAAGCCTGATCAACTAGTGTAGCCTTGAACCAAATTTTATAGTCAATACTGGTAGGTTCCAAGTCAGCTGTTTGTTCAAATAGCAATTCAAATGCTGCCTCAAAATCAACATCGCATTTATTAGAAGGATGTATTCCATAATTTCGGCCCATCGATTGTGCCTCCATTGTTAGCTGATCGATTGGGACTTTTGACTAGTTAAGCACACGTTTATCAAGATCGGTTGGTACTAAATCACACAAAACTCCAAGTTTTATATCATTTTCTAATTTCTTCAAGATTCTTTCTTTATCTTTCGTCTTAACAGCTGGCAAACACATCAGAAATCTCATTCTTGCAAAAAGATAGGTTCAGCCAATATACAAGAAACACGTCAAGAAACATCGCACGTATGTTCTCCAGACGTAGCATTCAAAGTAATTACTAAATTCAATAACAAAAGTGAGCCAGCCCAACACGAATCCTTGTGGATAAACAAATTGTAGTCGGATTTATGCAAGCAGAACAAGCATGTTCAGGCATTGAGCTTGACCTGAACGCAATTGATCGGTTTACTTTTCACATCTATCCATGTTTACATATTTCTATCTTGTTTTGCCTTTCAATTTATATATAAAGAGATGTTCATTTGTAGATACTTGAGAAGAAAATGTGAAAGAATCGTTTAATGTATTTGATAAAATTTCTTTTTATTTAGAAAGGATACCGTGTATTTTTTCTTTAATTTTTAAAATTATTTCCTTTTCAGAATTTATGTCTCCAGCAACCTTTATTTGGGATGAATAAAAAATGGCAATATCATAATATTGCTGAGTGACAATTTGCAACAAATTACGTGGATTTTTCACTTTATCTAATAGGAATAACTTGAACTAAAATCAAGAAAGAGTAAATTAGGTCACGTTTGTGGGCATGAAATAAATAGCAAACCCGCATATTTCTAAGCCAGTCACCGATTTTCGCAAAAATAAGTCAGTTACACGGTGTAGTGCGTGTTGAACTTGCTTTTTTTATCATCTGGGTCAGGCGTAGAGTCGGCAGCCAGGGATAAGACGAACTATAACACATCTACACATTACTTTAGAAAAAAAGCAATTCATCTCTTCCACGACAAATCTGTAGCACAAAAATTTCTGGACCGGTCAGTAACGTCAATGTATTCAGAAACAATTTATAGTTGAGCTTGTTTCTTTGTCAAATATCCACCAAATTTATTTAAATAGTTTCTAATTGCACCTGTGAAAATCGTTAGAATAGAGACTGTATTGTAATTGTACTGCCATAGTCCAGTTTAGTCCTATATTTGGGATACCCTCATGGGTGAAATTCACATCTCTGCTTTTTACAACTTAGGATATACACTTTAGTCAGTTAGTCGTCGTGCTTTTGTGTTGTTGAATTGCGTAATCACGCAAATCTGTTTGTCTCACCCATGAATATATTATAACCATCAACGAAACCAATGGGTGTATTATCCCAATTTTTAATAATGTGTAAGTCTCTACAAAGAATTGAACAAATAGAAAAATACCCGAAGCCCGCATAATAGAGAATACAATGGCACACTCGACAGTATCGCAGCTTTTAAGCGTAACCCGATGTGCATTGAGGTGTGGTTTCTGTCGATCTGTCTGGCTGGCGATGCTCTCGCATTTTTGTTTTTTTCTTAAAGAAAAATGTATATCAGTTACATTTGGATACTGTTTGTGGTGGAGACTTAATAATGTACATGCGTGTATTAGGTGTTGCGCGCCTAGTAACAAATTAGTTCAGTTGTTGCCAGAAGGATGAACAAAAGACAGCATGAACGGTAGGTATAATCTCATGCACATTAGTTTCCTGCTTACTCACGATGTATTTGAGTGAGGAATGTGTGATAATGTGACACACACAGAGAGTATCGATGAGGTTCCGCTTCGCCTACATTAAATATATGACTTTCATTTTTGAGTAAAACTTCAAATTAATTCACAGTGCTTAAGTTATAACAATCTTCAACGGGAAAGGTACATGTGGTTAAATAAGTGTACCAAAATTCAGTTTGTGAAAACTTGCTTTAAATTTAACGATATGACTAAATGCGTTGGGTTTGGATACGTCGAGCAAGATTACCAAGCAGTAACTTTGTGTACAGCTAATGGACACGACATTAATCGACTGAAGAAACAAAAATTTTAATCAATTGGAAGAATGACTATACATCTATCAGAATTGCTATCTACGTTGCAGATAATCGAGGTAAGAGTGAACTCCCGGATAAGGCTAGAAATAATGCAAGTTATAAAGTTGGAATTGGATATAAAAGGAAGCTGGTAGACCTACAGTTGATTTGAATTCCGCAATAAATAAAATGCAGGTTATTATTTGACAAACCAGTGAGAATCACTGCACGTGACACTTAAAAATATAATGATTATTTATTAAATGACAAATATATGAGACTATTACGGAGACAGTTAAGACAGTTTCACACAGACAAGGATAAGACAAAGTTTGAATCTGACATAACACCATTTTTACTAGAGCATATGGAAGAAAATTAAAAATCAATTTTGATTTGTAATGTCTTCCAGCGGAGTCAATATCCAACAACGTGGTATGCCTTGCGACTAATTAATAAGGAGCTACATTTTTAACAATTCAGACTGATTAAAATGAATACATGTACGACCAATTAATAAAGCGTGATTTTTATAATAAGATAAATAAATAACTGATGGGCGATTTACAGAGGGATGCTAAGGTACTGATTAATAAAAAAATATATCAGATGAATAAAACATAGCGCAAGGTATCAAATTAATAAAAGCAATTACTAACCTACACTGTGTTTATCTTTTAGTAAAGATCAATAAACCTCCGAATTCACCTATGCTTACTATAAATTAAAAAATTGCTGTGAATAACACTTAAATTTTTATAATCTGTTTTTGTTTTCAGAATTTTTCTCAAAAGACAATTGTTTCGCATCCTAAAACACATCATCGAAACATCGCACGTATGTTCTCCAGACGTAGCATTCAAAGTAATTACTAAATGCAAAAACAAAGGGGAGTTAGCCACATACGAAGCCTTATGAATAAACAAATTGCAGCCGGATTTATGCAAGCAGAAGAAGCACGTACACGCATTGAGCTTGAACTGGAGGTGACGCACGCAATTTGATTGGTTTCTATTTTCCACACTCTCTCTATGTTCAATTATTTCTATCTTGTTTTGCTTTCCAATTTATATATAAAGATATGTTCATGAGTAGATATTTAAGAAGACCATGAGAAAGAAAATTTTCTTATATCTGATAAAATTTCTTTTTGTTTTTGCACACAAGAAGGGAACAATGAATATATATATATATATATATATATATATATATATATATATATATCTAACTAAGTTTCAGTACATGTACTTAAATAAATATTGAAGTTCATATATTTTGTCCTTTATAAACCATATGAGGTTAACGCTGACAATCTTGATTGAGGAATGTGTAAACTTTTGTCAATAGATCTTTAGAAAAGTGAATATATAAAACGCTTTATAACCGTATTTATGGTGAATCATTGTGTTATTGAAAGCTGAAGATGATTCTGGAAATACGGAGCATATATTTTCGAAAATCCTCAATCTGAAGTACCATTGAGAAGTGTACAACGTGTTCTAATGGAGCACAAGTACTCAGAGTGTACATGTAAAACGCACAGAAATTAACCATAGACAATCAACAAAAGGAAATGCGGACACTACGCAAAATATTTTAAAAAGCAACTGAATTTACTCAATGCTTCATTACGAACATTGTTTTCGCGAGCTGCGATTACAATTATTTGCCGGGGACAGGGCTCGAACTTGGGCATGTCTGCTTCGGAATCTGATGCTCTAACCATTGTAGTAGGTGTTGCGCAGTTTGTAGCAACTTAGTTGAATTATGACAAAAAGGATGCGTCAAATCACCACACATAAAATTTGCAATCGGTTGTGTGCATTCAACCTACCTTTTTTGCCAAGGTGATTGTGCTTACTCTCAGTGCTTTCCTCCAGCTTCGTGTAATGCTATCATTATACATGCGAGGGCACTGAGTACGCAAGACTCCGCGTCTTTGTGATAACCACATAAAACTGTGCAGAAATGTGAATTGAATTCCGAATTATTTGGTTTATTGGCGTTCTATCATCTAGCAACACCAGTGAATGCATTTGCCTACATATTTCTGCGTACACAAGCATGAAGCGTGCCTAATTTCAACTCCATCTGTTCTATTTACTTTTTAAAGTTTACGGAAACGCCCATCTGTCTAAATTAATTTGTGCCTGTGCATGGCGCTCTGCAAGCGTGTGTGTCTGCTTCCGTCTAAGGGCCCGCATGCTTGTTTCTCAATGTGTGTCTACACGAAGAGGCATCGATTAGACATCCTATATTGAGCTAATTAAAGGACAACTCATTGTTTCTCCTCCCAAGTGTTACCGTTGTTAATGTCCAAAGTGAACTAATAATTTGCAAATAATTATTGATTTTTCCCTAAGTAGAATTTACATATATATATATATATATATATATATATATATATATATATATATATATATATATATATAAATCGAGAATTGCAAATGATAGCAGATTCAAATAATTTACAAGACCATTGGCTTCGATATTAAAGAGTTTTCACGAATTGTGTTCGTTGACTGTCGTTTAAATCTGCTACTGTGAGCATTTTGACTGTGTGTGATTAGACACCTGATGATGGAACGCCAAATGCCGTTACGAAACGTTTCCAGTCAAATCAGAATAGATCGCACCTCATGTCCAGTGGTTAGTATGAACGATGTTGAAGCCTTCCTTGCCGCGGACAGGGCTCGAACCTGGGCACGTCTGCTTTGGAATCCAGTGCTCTAACCACAATTTTCAAGTTATATTTAATTATATTTAACATGTCAATACTGGTTGGTTTCTTAGTTAGTTCTGTTTTGCCTTTAATTGACACTTCGTACTCGATTGTATACCTTGAATTATGTTTAAATGAAACTAAATTTAAAAGTATTTGTGACCAAATTATTGCAATAGAATTGTAATTTGGGCCAAAGCTTGAGCAGTTTTAAATAAATATCCTAGTAGATGAATATTTGCCAGTAAATCTTTTCGTGACGCAATGGATAATATCTAAAATGAGAGCCTAAATTTTTACATTATCAATTAGTTTTGTTTATAACAATTTTAAATAATAAAATGTTAACGAAATTTGCCTCAAGCAATATACACCGCAAGGAAGCCTTCATTAACTAGTTGTGATGAATGTCATTTTGAAAATAAGATACCGTGTAACTGAGACAAGTAATGGATAATAATGTGAATAAATCAGCTGTGAAGATTATTACAATACACATGAAACCGTTGTAAATCCATCTACAATGCAAACCAGATGAGTCAATGAAGCGCGCAAGGGAAGTATTGCGTTCTGTGCTAACGTTCAAATATTATGCGATTCATAGTTTTAATTATGTCTACCCACCAAATTAATTCTATTTGATGTGAAATATAATATTCTCATTTGGAAATTTGAAGTAGAAAATTGAATTCATGGTTGTCGGAACACAGACCAACTTGGAGAATGTAGAAAAATTAAGCACCAATCACATTGTATTTAACCAGTTGTCGAACAACATAACAAAACTACTGCCAGTCGCACGCACTGACGCGTTTCGACAGTCCATGACCATCATCAGATTACGACGGCAAACTGACTAGTGAGGATCAAACCGCATTGCATAAATATCGAATGCAAAATTAGACAAGCGATTCTCGCCTCTAGCAGTCTTGCACACGTTGTACGTGACTGGAAATGTCGGCTGAAAACATGATTTTATGAAATGTTACCACCACCCGTGCAATCAATAATTGTTTAAATGTAAAAAAGATTTAAATTTTAGTTAGATCATTGACTGAAGGTACCTTTGAGTACAAAAATGTAACCCACCAATAAAAAAAACTTTACAATTTTAATTAAGGATATGTTAGAATAGAATAGAATAGAATATCTTTATTTGGATTAAAACCACACATGCTCCATCAAATAATAAATTAGAAAATGTACAATATAAAAAGATATCACATCACATAAATATGTGCAATTAGTTGTACTGTACAATTTATCAGCATCAGAAAGTTCAGCTGTAAAGAGTGATAGATTCTTCATCAAAATTAGGAAAATTTAAGTTATAATTCGAGTATAACATTTGTAAAAAAATAATTTGTTTCACAACTTTTCTTTATACAGCTTCTATCTTATTAGACAAACCCTTTGTTAAAGGATTCCAAGTAGCGGCAGCATATTCTAGTATCGGTCTAATCCATATTATAAACATTTTAAATTTTATTTCATTCGATAATATATTTCTATTTATTAGTGCCCATCTGTTCTTGGCACTGCCTACTATCCTTTCAATATGTCTCTCAGCAGAAGCCGTACAATGAATAGTTATGCCTAAATCCTTAATTTCTTGCATAAGTTTAATCTCAAAAACATCATTAATCTCAGCATCATGAAAATAAACATAATTAAAATCTGTTCTGTTACCTATTTTTAAAGCTCTCGTCTTTTACTGTTTATTCTCAGCCCTAGTGTTAACAAATATCTACTTAAATCATACAAATCTAGTGTCACATTATTTTTGGAGAATTCAACATTATTTGGATCAATTGGAAAGATTATTTTTAAATCATCAGCGAATTTGCAAACTCGACCGTTAGGGGTCTTAGTTTCTAAATGTGCAAATACAATTTTAAATAAAATTGGCCCCAAACTTGATCTCTGTGGAACTCCACTTGTTACCCGTTTCGATTTAGATATCAAATCGTTTACCTGAATACTCATTCTTCGATTATATAAATAGTATCTAAGTAATCTAAAAATATTCGGATCAATATTCAATAAATTAATCGCATTCAAAATAGCATCAAAAGATAGAGTCAAAAGCTTTTGAGATATCTATAAATACAATTAATGCATCTAACTTTTTCTCATCTAATGTAATTACATGTTTCTACATAAAGAGCATATCAGTAGTTGTCGACCTGTCTTTCGTAAAGCCATGTTGGCATATATCAAAATCAGCCGGCATCATACGTTCTAAATGATCAAGTATCAATCGTTCTTTTATCTTCAAAAACGAAGGGATAATAGAGATTAATCTATAATCACTGGCACACGTTGGCTTACTTACTTTTGGCAAAGGTTTAGCTACTATTGTTAGTATATCGATTGGTAATTTCCCATTCTTCAAAATTCTATTTATAAAATTGCAGAGCGCATTCATAAAATTTAAAGGTAATTGAAGTAGGTTATCAATCGATATACCAAGGTGATCGTTTTGTTTTTTTGATTTTATTTTTAACATTAATTTTATCAATGCATCACTGTCAATAACAAGTCCTAGATCCTGGTTTCCCGAAGGATCATGTATATCAATAAAATTGCTTTCGTTCTGTGGATTAAGTAACAAGTTGCCAAATACTTCATCCAATTCACAGAGAAATTCATAATCAGTTTTACCCACAGGTAATATAAGTTTTAATTTTTCCCTATATTTACTGTAGTCTGTGAGGAGTTTGTATCCTAGTCTAGGATTAATCATGAGTTTAGCCAAAATAATTCTCTCTGATCTTTGAAGGATTATCAGCAATGATGAATTAATTTCTTTATTGATCAAATCTAACCTCATTTTTTAATACTATTGATAAGAATACATTTCATTATATTATCTCGTTTGATTCTTAGCTTACATAACTTCCTATTGATTCGCTTTGGTATAATATCCGTAAATGTAGATGCCCTAAATATATCAGATAATTACAATGAAACAGAAGAAACAAATTCGTCATTGTTCATGATAAAAAACATTCATAACCAATAGTTAAGCTTAATTCAAACATGCCTCCTACTTTGCAAACAACTGTAACAAGCTGAGAACTAATATATATGCAAGCATGGACTAGGTGTTGCGAACCTAGTAACAAATTAGTTCAGTTGTGACCAGAAGGATAAACCAAAGACAGCATGAACGGAAAGTATAATCTCATGCACATTCGTTTCGTGCTCACTGGCGACTCATCAGTAGGAGCCGGTATTACGCCCTTTAACCACTATATATTTGGTAGAAGAATGTGGAATAATAGGACGGTACAATCTCCCAACACGAATGTGTATACCTGTAATAGTGAAGCTAACATCATCTGAAGTCAACGACAATGCGACTTCAACGCTAACTCACACTATATAATATATATACCGAGTCTGTAAAGGATACTAACACTATGGCCATTGTGTTAGTAACCGATACGAACATTATAGTACTGAAAAGGTACATGGTACTAACACAATGGTTTCCAAGTCGGTACATTAACGGCTGTTTCTCTTTGATTGCTGGTAAAGTCAAGTGTGTTACCCTAAATGACACTCAAACGAATCGGCAACCGAATAATTACCTAGTAGTTTACGTAATAGTTCAAGTAAACGAACTAGCCATTAAAATACTGTTTGTTGCGGAGAGCTAATATATATGCAAGTATGTATTAGGTGTTGCGAACCTAGTAACAAATTAGTTCAGTTGTGACCAGAAGGATAAACCAAAGGCAGCATGAACGGAAATTATAATCTCATGCACATTCGTTTCGTGCTTACTGGCGACTCATCAGTAGGAGCCGATATTATGCCCTTTAACCACTATATATTTTTTGGTGAGGTATGTGGGAAATTTAGACAGTATAATCTGCTATACGAATTTGTAAACCAGCCGTAGTGAAGCTAACTTCATAAAAAGTCTTCGACAATGCTATTTTAAAGCTAACTTACTATTATGTCAGTAACTAATAACAACATTGTAATACCGAAGATGTACATGGTACCAACTCTATGGATGTCGAGCTGGTACATGGTACCAACATGATGGATATCAATGTATGCTTTAGTTCACCGAAATTGATAATTACAACAATTTCAGAACACCTGTTACTCCAGCATATCAATACACTCTGGCTTCGATAAATGCCAGTTAACGCATTTCGCGGTACTCATGGGACACTCAATTAAATTATGCGTTCGTTCATGCTGTCTTTGATTGATCCTCTGGTCATATTTGAACTAATTTGTTACTAAGCGCGTAACACCTGCTACATAAATGCATTGTATTGGCACGTACTCCATTAAATTGCGTACATCTTTAAACAATTTAGTTTATCTTGTATAAGAGATTTGATTTGTCTAATTGAACTATCGATGCATTAATTAATGTCTCATTGAATGCAATACATTTTTGACATTTAATCGTTCACGAATATATCCGAATTGAATATTTTTCGTAAAATTAAAAATTCTGTCTAGTTTTATGCTTCAATTGAACGTTCTTTTGGTCAACCATTGTAAGCTTTGAAATTTAAGTCTAATCAGAACATATCTGGTATTTAGCCAAAGTTTATGTCTAATATCTGGGCGAATACTAGCTGGTACGCTTAAACAAGCAGTTTAGTATTGGAAAACTCCCTAACTATAAGCTAAAACTATGCTTATCGGTGGAAAGATTAACTGTCTCTCAATTTATCTTCCTCGCCAACACCTAGTAGATATATAACGAATCTGAGTCGCAAAATTGTCACATCAAATATGTATTTAGCACAATTTTAATACTTTTCATTCTCTCTCTCCCTCTGTCTCTATCTCTCTCACTGTCTCTATATCTTTGTCTCTAACTCTTTCTCCCCCTATTTCTCTTTCTCTCTTTCTGTCTCTATCTATCTCTCTCTCCTTCTCTTCTTCTCTCTCTATTTTTCACTATCTCTCCCGCATTATCTTTCTATCTATCGGATTTTGTGTATTTCTCTCTCCCTCTCTCAATCACTTTCTCTCGATTTTTTCTTTGTTTTCGCCTTCATTCTCTCATTCAGTCACACTCCCCTTTGCTCTCCTTCGTTCGCCCTTTGTATAAATATCTCTCTCTCTCTCTATCTAAAGTTAAATCACCTATATCTTTTCTTTCTCCAACTCATCTACAACAATTTTCTATTTCGCTATTTCTCTCCAGTATGGTGTCTCTATTTTAATTTCCTCATCTCTCGATTTTTTTCTCGCCCTTTATGTTCCTAGTTCTTGTCCAAGCTTTCTACATACCTGGCAATCCTCAGCACTTTGTTGCCATCCTCCGCCCTATCTACCCCTCATTTTCGTAATATGTCATTTACACAATTTCGCTTCTTCTTCTTCTTCTTCTTCTTCTTCTTCTTCTTCTTCTTCTTCTTCTTCTTCTTCTTCTTCTTGTTTTGTATTTCCTTACACTATTCTTCCTTTTTTCTTTCTTTTCCTCACCAGCATTTATCTGCCTCTTTCGTGCTCTCTCCATATCAATACGTATCCGCATATATTCGATTTTTCCCTAACTGAATGTTGAAATTTCCCCAAATGCAAATGATTTTATCTCAGAGAGAAATCTTTTCAAAGGAAAAATATGCAGACAAAATTATGATATTTTTTCATTTCCTGAGGGGATAGACGTGTAGTTCTAACTATGCATAGCATGACGTGTCAGTATCACTTAGGTAACTATGATGTGTGTTTGTGATTAAACACGAGAGCACTGGCTTTTTTAACGTTTTTCTAACTTGAAAATGCAATTTATGTATTATTTGATAGTCATCAGCAAGTTTGTACCTGCAGCGTGTCATTTAGATCTAGCTATAACGTTTTTCTGATTTTTTGTCTCCATTTTTGTATTTCCAAATGTTCGCTGTAGAATTATTGCAATTACAAATATGGTTCTCAGTCATAATCACGTTAAATCAGCTCCAATTTTTCAGCAATCGGATAAGACGATACCGCGCTTTAAATATTTAAAGCGGACTTCAGTGACGCTATTGAAATTTCAGCCAATACTAAATGCACATTAGCTCACCTATATGCAAAGATAGAAACACCTTCGTTAAAATACAAGAATTGTTCATTTTTCACATTTTTTCTAGAGTGACTTGTGATGAACATTTAAATATAATTTCGAACAGAAAATCAACCATACATTTAAGCGGCAGGATAGCTCAGTGGTTAGAGCACCAGATTCCGAAGCAGACGTGCCCAGGTTCGTATCCTGTCCGCGGCAATTTCTGGCCAGTACTTGATGAGTTCCCAATAAGGACGAAACCGGTCTACTGGATGAATTGCCTTTTCTCCACTATACAATTCTTAGTTTATACTGACATATGTAAGTAATTAATGGGTCAGGTGTTTATATCAAGACCGCAACCTTGATTATAATAATTGTTATCACTACCCGCGCAACCAATGTTCGTTTAATTATATAAATGTTCATTTCAATACCACTTCCCCATGTAATGTGGTGTCTGTTGAGTAATGACAGATTGGGCATGGTTAGTTGGAACTTTGGGTCTAAATGGATGCCATATGAGCTCCACCTAAAAGGAAAATTGACTAACCAAGTTACATTAGTTAGTATATAACTGAAAATTGTGTGTAGTGTAGTGTGCAGCAGGATAGCTCAGTGGTTAGAGCACCAGATTCCGAAGCAGACGTGCCCAGGTTCGTATCCTGTCCGCGGCAAATTCTGGCCAGTACTTGATGACTTCCCAATAAGGACGAAACCGGTCTACTGGATGAATTGCCTTTTCTACACTATACAATTCTTAGTTTGCACTGACATGCATGTAAGTAATTAATGGGTCAGGTGTTTATATCAAGACCGCAACCTTGATTATAATAATTACATTTAAGACGTTGAAAATGCGTGAACTAATGTAACATCCGATTATTTACGTGTAGACATTTCTGCTTAGGCTCAATATTCGCTCATGCGTTTTCAGCTTGCGTAAATCGGCCGGAAGTTGTTAATTCTTGGTGCTTCACACATTGGTAACTCATTTTTGTTATTGCGTCTTAACAAAGATCCGATTGATCACAATTTCCATTTCCTTTTTGTCTTCGATCAGGCTGGGTTTGTATTCATCCCAATGGAAATGCGGTTCTATCACATCTTTGTTTAGTGGCG
>JAQBSW010003038.1:30000-90657 GCA_029291075.1 Eudiplozoon nipponicum
TTGCTCATGCTATCAAAAGACCTAGGAATTCAGGTGTTGCAAAAAATTAATTAGGCGGGCCAATATTGCATTGAAAATATTTTATCCATCAACACACAACACAAAGTAGCGACAGATGTGTGTGTGTGTGTGTGTGTGTGTTCTCAAGACAATCTACCAGTCTGACTTTGAATTTGATGAGGAGCACACCATTTCGTAACTACCTGAGCATGAATTTTCGTTTTAAACATTATAATGATATGTTTAGCGTTGGTATTACATAGGAAAGATCGGATTGATTATTACCAATTTTGAGTGACTTAAAGTGTGTCAGATCAATTAGTCACAGATTTCATAATTTACATTATTTTAGCTCAATTAAAAATTTTCCCGCTCAAATGCGCCATTTACCTCACGGAATATTTCGAAGCATCAGCAAAGATGATAAATAAATATAAATACAAAATCGATATTTTATGTACTCAGGATGAATCTTAGTTACTTGTAGTTCAAAGAATCCACCCTTCTATTCATGTATATATATAAATATATATATATATATATATATATATATTTAAATATTAATCTGAAATATTTTATCCGTTCATTATATATATATATATATATATATATATATATATATATATATATATATATATATGCATATTAAGATAACTAGTAAATATGTTGCAAGACCCCACATGTTTGCTTATATGATATGCATATTATAAATGGTGTAAACGCATATATATATATATATATATATATATATATATATATATATATATATGGATATTAAGGTAACTAGTAAAGATATAGGAAGAACCCACAAGTTTGCTTATATGAATATCTATATATGCATAAGATATAGTATGTAGACCTATATATCTTATATATAATTATATATAAGATGTGGGGGCACATAAGTTTCAATAAATGAATAATAAATAAATGAAAATGAATCATATAAACACACTTTATTGTTTTTATGTTATTTTAGATATACATACTTGTATATAGGTTTTGGAGACAGATATTTAATTAAAAATTACATTTATTCAGGATATGAGTCTAAATGAATGTGTATTTGTTTTTTATATCATTCGTTATTATAGAATCCATATTCGATCTGATCCAATCATTAGAGCAATACTTAAATCTCCAACAGTTTTTACTAACCTCACTCTCTCTCTCTCTATTACATTTTGCACACAAATTGAAATTAAGTAACCGGGAATTGAGGATTACTGCAATATAATTAGAATGAAAATGTTGGCTGGACATTCTACACGCCAGGAACATTATTAAACAAGTCGAGACATCATGGATGGGCGTGTATGTCAATCCATATTGTTTTCTGATACTCATTCTACAAATGTCAATTTAGATTAGAGTACACATATGCGTGTTTAGGTTGTTGGGTGCGTGGGGATGTCAGTATTTTCATGGCTACATGTGAGTATAGAAGATTAGGTATTTCTGGAAGTAAAATCAACATAGAAAGACCTGTCTTGAATGTGGTTTCTGTTCAGTAATAACAGATTGGGCATGGTTAGTTGGAACTTTGGGTCTAAATGGATGCCGGATGAGCTCCACCTAAAGGAAATATAGACTAACCAAGTTACATTAGTTAGTATATAACTGAAAATTGTGTGTAGTGTAGTGTGCAACTGGGTGGCTCAATAGTTAGAGCGCCAGACTCCGAAGCAAACGTGCCCAGATTCGAACCCTGTTCGCGACAAATTCTGGCCAGTACATGATGAGTTCCCAATAAGGACGAAACCGGTCTACTGGATGAATTGCCTTTTCTACACTATACAATGCGTATTTTTTACTGGCATATGCAAGTAATTAATGGGTCTGGTGCTTATATTAAAATCGCCACCTGGATTTAATTAATTGTTACCACTTCCTGTGCAAAGAATGTTAGTTTAATTGTAGAAATGGCCAGAGAAAATAGTTGTGAGAAAATCATTGTTCGCGAGGTTAATGGTTACAATTTTCAAAATAATCTTCATAGGAGGAATTTTGCATATTTACGTAAAGAAAACATAACCTGCGTTAGAAATTTATCCATCTGCAATTTTGTTTGATAAGTCTTGGATTCACAAGAATGAACAAAGAAATTTTGCATGATATGGTTGGAAACACTGAAATTATGTTGCATTTGAAACGCCGCGCTATCTCATATAGCGAAATCAGATCTAGCAATGTTTGAAAATATACGACTAATATTAGCTCTTATGTTGTTTTATAAACTGATTAAATATAGATCGAAAAAATGTATTTAAAAAAAATAATTTCTAATCAATTAACTAAGGACGCCTATTGAATCTAACACTTGGTCAATATCTTAAATGAACCATAAATTTAGCTAATATTTTCATCACATACCCTCGACTTTATTCCTGGATTATTTTTTCACGTTGTCCTCTTTTAAACTAATATTTCCACTTGAAATATTGATTATCAACTTAGTAGGTGATGTGCTTGCTTTTGAAAAAGATCTCCATACCCGGGGATTGAAATATTTGGCGAAATCATAATGACAGTGAATTCAAACAATTCGGCACGCAATACGAAAATCAGGTAAAAAAATTATAGAAAGTCGGTATTAGAAAATATACCATTGAAACATAGTTAGTCAAAGCAAGAATCCGATATTTTCTGTTATACATAACTCACACAACACAAAGGAGACGGTGAATTTAAACTATTAAACAATATGTATTTGTGTATTAGGTTTTGCGCACCTAGTAACAAATTAGTTCAGTTGTGACCAGAAGGATTAACCAAAGGCAGCATGAACGGAAAGTATAATCTCATTCACATTCGTTTCGTGCTTACTGGCGACTCATCAGTAGGAGCCGGTATTGCGCCCTTTAACCACTATATATTTCGTAGAGAGAATGTGGAATAATAGGACGGTACAATCTCCTAGACGAATGTGTAAACCTGTAATAGTGAAGCTAACATAGTCGAAAGTCAACGACAATGCGACTTCAATGCTAACTCACACTATATAATATATATACCGAGTCTGTAAAGAATACTAGCACTACGGCTATTGTGTTAGTAACGGATACCAACATTATTGCACCGAAAAGGTACTTCGTACCAGCACGATGGATTATAATGTTCATTGAAATATAGAACGTGGAATAATCTATTTTTAGTCAAAGCACTAATCAAATAATTTCCGCTGTGCCCAACTCACACGACAAACGCAGCACAAGAGAGACGTTGACTATTAAACTGCTAAACAATATGTTGTATCTGCCCTGGCAGTTACGCTTTTACGTGGTTACTGTCTGGGACAGAGGCATTTGCAAATTGATAAGACTTCAGTAAAAACTAAATTTGACAAAAAATTAGCTTTCAAAAAAATGTGCCGATAGAACAGAAACCGCGACGCTAGACTTATTAAGTATTAATTAGTAAGCACGACACAGCCATTCCTTCATGCTAACGAAATTTAATTCTCCTATCTTATGTTAATCAGGTAATTACACTCAGATTCCGTTAATGAAAGAGGTTTTTTGTAAAATTTCCTCAAGATTAATTGATTCAATGCAAAGTAAAAGGATAAAATATGAACAACTATATATATATATATATATATATATATATATATATACCTGCTATATACATATATATATAAAAGATATATATATATATATATATATATATATATACTATATATATATATATATATATATATACTATATATCGTAGTAGTGCATTTCCATATAGAAAACCCAAAGAGACAAATCTATTAAAATTATGAAGAAACATTAAATTTTATGAAAATTGAATTTTATATTAGAACGGTTTATTAATTAAATATTGTAAAGAAAAGGTACAACGTTGTATTTAAAATTAAAAAGAAAACACAATCGTTGCCGCTTCATTGAAAAAAATTATAAATATTTCATAAATTCAAATATTAAAGCAGGTTGGATTTTAATTGTGTTTGTTAGTTGATGGATTTTTTAAATATATTTTTTTTCATTGAAACAGTTAATTGACGGCTTAGTTATATTAAACGAAAAAGGTATTGCGCACCTAGTAACAAATTAGTTCATTTATGACCAGAAGGATAAACCAATTTCTTGAACATTGGTTTCGTGCTTACAATATATTTTGGTGAGGAATGTGGGAAAATAGGACGGTACAATCTCCAAAAAGGTTAAAGTGTATGGATTCACTGGAGTAATAAGTGTTTAGAAATACTATTAATTCTCAATTTTGGAGAACTATTGCATACATTAAAATCAATTGTGTTAGTACTATGTACCGACTCGGCAACCATAGTGTTGATACATTTATAGACTCGGTATATGTATTATATAAAGTGAGTTGGCTTTAAAGTCGCATTGTCGAAGACTTTATATGAAATTAACTCCATTACTGCTTCAGTAGACATTTCCATAGGAGATTGTTCCGTCCTATTTACCCACATTCCTCAACCAAATATATAGTGGGAAAAGGGTGTAATACTGACTCCTATAATTAGTCGCCTGTAAGCAAGAAACGAATGTGCACGAGTTTATACTTTTCGTTCATGCAGTCGTTTGTTTATTCTTTTGATCTTAATTGAACTAATTTGTTACTAGGTGTGTAACATATAATACACAATTGCATATATATTAGTTCTCCTCCACAAATAATATCTAAATGTATGTGCAGAGAGACAGTCGCAGTTGTTTGGAGATGACGTGCATCATTGACACGGTTAGATCTACAATATCTCTGCATTCATTTGCCATTGGCACGCACAAGCGTGCAGTGACAGGAGCTTTTGGATTACCGCGTGGTCACCAATGGCTCCTACATGTCCAAAGTGGATGGGATCGTCAGGGAAATGCTCTCCCTTTGACCAATACGCATTATGGCTGTACGAATGAAATTACACACTGATATTTTTAATTAGTCGCGCAGCAGCATAAATTGCAAACAAATTGATGACATAAACATATAATCAGTAACTAATATTTGCTATTTTAAGGCGCACAATTCTTTCCAGTTTCCAATGTAATCCTATCTCAGTTTTCAATATCTTCATGCGATGCTTCCAATCATAAGGTTACTGACGTGAGGCGTCTCATATCATAACTTTAAATAAAAGGAGCAGTTTTACCAAAAATATCAATCTGTATTCTATAAATATGTGTTTTGCAGAGAGTGTAACTTAAAAGGTGATAGTGAAACGGGATTTCCCGTTCCATCATCAGATCTCTAATCACACACACACACACACACAAATTCACAGACACAAGTTGTACCAATGGTCACAATAACAGATTTAAGCAAATGTGGTGACCTCGTTCCTTTCCATTCATATTTTAATTTTTGACTCAATAATGGTTTTAAACAAAGAACTGGTCTCAGTACATCACTTCCGGTGGATAGCACGAACAACGCTGAAGCCTTCGGAAGAAAGGGATGAATCCGCACCCAGCCTGAACGAAGAAAACGTCGATGCGTACTTGGAAATTGGGACCAATCGGATCTTTGCGAAACTGATAGTAACAACCCGCGAACACAAATCCTGGAGACTCAAAATGTCACGAGAGCACTGCGCAATTATTCAAGAGACATCCCGATTATGTTGAAAGTGGATATTACGCAATCCAAATTAATGTGGTTTACGATAATAAATCATGTGTTAAATGGAATAGGTGACAGTTACACATCTTAAATAATCAGGTCAGTCTCGCGTGTTATCACGAATTATTCTTCGCCGATGGCCGTCAAGTTCTACGGATAACTTACTGACAGAGCTGAAACCCTATATTGAATATCATTTTTAAAAAATCAAAAATGCCGCTTTGAGACACTGTAGTCTCACAAACATTGTACTTTGCTGGAATGTCGGCTTCACGGCTTGTGTTTAGTGGCACACTTAACTGTTTTCGCTTTCACCACTTTCATCAATGTATTTCATAATGTAAACACTAATTGCTGGAGTGGTAATAAAATTTAATTAAATCGAGTTTCAATCCTTAAGATAGACACCAATCAGAAAAAATACCGACTATGTAATGTACAAATTCTGATTATTATAATTTTTTGAATGATGGTTAAATTAGCTAATGAAAAATTTTATAAAAAATTCTTTGTGTATTGGAAAATGATTCTGTCTGATTTTTAAAAAGGATTTAAGTTATAACACATTTTAAAAAAATTCTGGACTATAATTAAAGAGCAAGTATGTATTATGTTTTGCGAACCTAGTAACAAATTAGTTCAGTTGTGACCAGAAGGATAAGCCAAAGGCAGCATGAATGGAAAGTATAATCTCATGCACATTCGTTTCGTGCTTACTGGCGACTCATCAGTAGGAGCCGGTATTACGCCCTTTAACCACTATATATTTGGTAGAAGAATGTGGAATAATAGGACGGTACAATCTCCTAGACGAATGTGTAAACCTGTAATAGGGAAGCTAACATAATCTAAAGTCAACGACAATACGACTTCAATGCTAACTCACACTATATAATATATATACCGAGTCTGTAAAGGATACTAACACTATGGCTATTGTGTTAGTAACTGATACCTTTTTTAAATCGATGAGTACCGGATACTAACACTATGGTTTCCGAGTCGCTACATGATACCAACCTGATGGATATGAATTTATGCTATAGTTCACCGAAATGGAGAATTACAACAATTTCTGAACACCTGTTATTCCAGTAAATCCATATACTCTGGCCTTGATCGATATCAGTTATCACATTTCGCGGTAAGCATGACATCATTCAATTCAATATATAACAGTTAAATACTGTTTGTTGCGGAGAACTAATATATATGCAAGTATGTATTAGGTTTTGCGAACCTAGTAACAAATTAGTTCAGTTGTGACCAGAAGGATAAACCAAAGACATCATGAACGGAAAGTATAATCTCATGCACATTCGTTTCGTCAGTAGGAGCCGGTATTACGCCCTTTAACCACTATATATTTGGTAGAAGAATGTGGAATAATAGGACGGTACAATCTCCTAGACGAATGTGTAAACCTGTAATAGTGAAGCTAACATAATCTAAAGTCAACGACAATGCGACTTCAATGCTAACTCACACTATATAATATATATACCGAGTCTGTAAAGGATACTAACACTATGGCTATTGTGTTAGTAACTGATACCTTTTTTGAAATCGATGAGTACCGGATACTAACACTATGGTTTCCGAGTCGGTACATGATACCAACCTGATGGATATAAATTTATGCTAAAGTTCACCCAAATTGAGAATTACAACAATTTCCGAACACCTGTTACTCCAGTTAAACCATACACTCTGGCCTTCATCGATATCAGTTATCACATTTCGCGGTAAGCATGACATCATTCAATTCAATATATTACAGTTAAATACTGTTTGTTGCGAAGAACTAATATATATGCAAGTATGTATTAGGTTTTGCGAACCTAGTAACAAATTAGTTCAGTTGTGACCAGAAGGATAAACCAAAGGCAGCATGAACGGAAAGTATAATCTCATGCACATTCGTTTCGTGCTTACTGGCGACTCATCAGTAGGAGCCGGTATTACGCCCTTTAACCACTATATATTTGGTAGAAGAATGTGGAATAATAGGACGGTACAATCTCCTAGACGAATGTGTAAACCTGTAATAGTGAAGCTAACATAATCTAAAGTCAACGACAATGCGACTTCAATGCTAACTCACACTATATAATATATATACCGAGTCTGTAAAGGATACTAACACTATGGCTATTGTGTTAGTAACTGATACCTTTTTTGAAATCGATGAGTACCGGATACTAACACTATGGTTTCCGAGTCGGTACATGATACCAACCTGATGGATATAAATTTATGCTAAAGTTCACCCAAATTGAGAATTACAACAATTTCCGAACACCTGTTACTCCAGTTAAACCATACACTCTGGCCTTCATCGATATCAGTTATCACATTTCGCGGTAAGCATGACATCATTCAATTCAATATATTACAGTTAAATACTGTTTGTTGCGAAGAACTAATATATATGCAAGTATGTATTAGGTTTTGCGAACCTAGTAACAAATTAGTTCAGTTGTGACCAGAAGGATAAACCAAAGGCAGCATGAACGGAAAGTATAATCTCATGCACATTCGTTTCGTGCTTACTGGCGACTCATCAGTAGGAGCCGGTATTACGCCCTTTAACCACTATATATTTGGTAGAAGAATGTGGAATAATAGGACGGTACAATCTCCTAGACGAATGTGTAAACCTGTAATAGTGAAGCTAACATAATCTAAAGTCAACGACAATGCGACTTCAATGCTAACTCACACTATATAATATATATACCGAGTCTGTAAAGGATACTAACACTATGGCTATTGTGTTAGTAACTGATACCTTTTTTGAAATCGATGAGTACCGGATACTAACACTATGGTTTCCGAGTCGGTACATGATACCAACCTGATGGATATAAATTTATGCTAAAGTTCACCCAAATTGAGAATTACAACAATTTCCGAACACCTGTTACTCCAGTTAAACCATACACTCTGGCCTTCATCGATATCAGTTATCACATTTCGCGGTAAGCATGACATCATTCAATTCAATATATTACAGTTAAATACTGTTTGTTGCGAAGAACTAATATATATGCAAGTATGTATTAGGTTTTGCGAACCTAGTAACAAATTAGTTCAGTTGTGACCAGAAGGATAAACCAAAGGCAGCATGAACGGAAAGTATAATCTCATGCACATTCGTTTCGTGCTTACTGGCGACTCATCAGTAGGAGCCGGTATTACGCCCTTTAACCACTATATATTTGGTAGAAGAATGTGGAATAATAGGACGGTACAATCTCCTAGACGAATGTGTAAACCTGTAATAGTGAAGCTAACATAATCTAAAGTCAACGACAATGCGACTTCAATGCTAACTCACACTATATAATATATATACCGAGTCTGTAAAGGATACTAACACTATGGCTATTGTGTTAGTAACTGATACCTTTTTTGAAATCGATGAGTACCGGATACTAACACTATGGTTTCCGAGTCGGTACATGATACCAACCTGATGGATATAAATTTATGCTAAAGTTCACCCAAATTGAGAATTACAACAATTTCCGAACACCTGTTACTCCAGTTAAACCATACACTCTGGCCTTCATCGATATCAGTTATCACATTTCGCGGTAAGCATGACATCATTCAATTCAATATATTACAGTTACATACTGTTTGTTGCGAAGAACTAATATATATGCAAGTATGTATTAGGTTTTGCGAACCTAGTAACAAATTAGTTCAGTTGTGACCAGAAGGATAAACCAAAGGCAGCATGAACGGAAAGTATAATCTCATGCACATTCGTTTCGTGCTTACTGGCGACTCATCAGTAGGAGCCGGTATTACGCCCTTTAACCACTATATATTTGGTAGAAGAATGTGGAATAATAGGACGGTACAATCTCCTAGACGAATGTGTAAACCTGTAATAGTGAAGCTAACATAATCTAAAGTCAACGACAATGCGACTTCAATGCTAACTCACACTATATAATATATATACCGAGTCTGTAAAGGATACTAACACTATGGCTATTGTGTTAGTAACTGATACCTTTTTTGAAATCGATGAGTACCGGATACTAACACTATGGTTTCCGAGTCGGTACATGATACCAACCTGATGGATATAAATTTATGCTAAAGTTCACCCAAATTGAGAATTACAACAATTTCCGAACACCTGTTACTCCAGTTAAACCATACACTCTGGCCTTCATCGATATCAGTTATCACATTTCGCGGTAAGCATGACATCATTCAATTCAATATATTATTCAATATATTACAGTTAAATACTGTTTGTTGCGGTATTCAATTATATGCGTACATTAGGTGCTGCGAACCTAGTAACAAATTAGTTCAGTTGTGACCAGAAGGATAAACCAAAGGCAGCATGAACGGAAAAGTATAATCTCATGCACATTCGTTTCGTGCTTACTGGCGACTCATCAGTAGGAGCCGGTATTACGCCCTTTAACCACTATATATTTGGTAGAAGAATGTGGAATAATAGGACGGTACAATCTCCTAGACGAATGTGTAAACCTGTAATAGTGAAGCTAACATAATCTAAAGTCAACGACAATACGACTTCAATGCTAACTCACACTATATAATATATATACCGAGTCTGTAAAGGATACTAACACTATGGCTATTGTGTTAGTAACTGATACCTTTTTTGAAATCGATGAGTACCGGATACTAACACTATGGTTTCCGAGTCGGTACATGATACCAACCTGATGGATATAAATTTATGCTAAAGTTCACCCAAATTGAGAATTACAACAATTTCCGAACACCTGTTACTCCAGTTAAACCATACACTCTGGCCTTCATCGATATCAGTTATCACATTTCGCGGTAAGCATGACATCATTCAATTCAATATATTACAGTTAAATACCGTTTGTTGCGAAGAGCTAATATATATGCAAGTATGCATAGGGTTTTTATGAACCTAGTAACAAATTAGTTCAGTTGTGACCAGAAGGATAAACCAAAGGCAGCATGAACGGAAAGTATAATCTCATGCACATTCGTTTCGTGCTTACTGGCGACTCATCAGTAGGAGCCGGTATTACGCCCTTTAACCACTATATATTTGGTAGAAGAATGTGGAATAATAGGACGGTACAATCTCCTAGACGAATGTGTAAACCTGTAATAGTGAAGCTAACATCATCTAAAGTCAACGACAATGCGACTTCAATGCTAACTCACACTATATAATATATATACCGAGTCTGTAAAGGATACTAACACTATGGCTATTGTGTTAGTAACTGATACCTTTTTGAAATCGATGAGTACCGGATACTAACACTATGGTTTCCGAGTCGGTACATGATACCAATCTGATGGATATAAATTTATGCTAAAGTTCACCCAAATTGAGAATTACAACAATTTCCGAACACCTGTTACTCCAGTTAAACCATACACTCTGGCCTTCATCGATATCAGTTATCACATTTCGCGGTAAGCATGACATCATTCAATTCAATATATTACAGTTAAATACTGTTTGTTGCGAAGAACTAATATATATGCAAGTATGTATTAGGTTGTTGCGAACCTAGTTACAAATTAGTTCAGTTGTGACCAGAAGGATAAACCAAAGGCAGCATGAACGGAAAGTATAATCTCATGCACATTCGTTTCGTGCTTACTGGCGACTCATCAGTAGGAGCCGGTATTACGCCCTTTAACCACTATATATTTGGTAGAAGAATGTGGAATAATAGGACGGTACAATCTCCTAGACGAATGTGTAAACCTGTAATAGTGAAGCTAACATAATCTAAAGTCAACGACAATACGACTTCAATGCTAACTCACACTATATAATATATATACCGAGTCTGTAAAGGATACTAACACTATGGCTATTGTGTTAGTAACTGATACCTTTTTGAAATCGATGAGTACCGGATACTAACACTATGGTTTCCGAGTCGGTACATGATACCAATCTGATGGATATAAATTTATGCTAAAGTTCACCCAAATTGAGAATTACAACAATTTCCGAACACCTGTTACTCCAGTTAAACCATACACTCTGGCCTTCATCGATATCAGTTATCACATTTCGCGGTAAGCATGACATCATTCAATTCAATATATTACAGTTAAATACTGTTTGTTGCGAAGAACTAATATATATGCAAGTATGTATTAGGTTTTGCGAACCTAGTAACAAATTAGTTCAGTTGTGACCAGAAGGATAAACCAAAGGCAGCATGAACGGAAAGTATAATCTCATGCACATTCGTTTCGTGCTTACTGGCGACTCATCAGTAGGAGCCGGTATTACGCCCTTTAACCACTATATATTTGGTAGAAGAATGTGGAATAATAGGACGGTACAATCTCCTAGACGAATGTGTGAACCTGTAATAGTGAAGCTAACATAATCTAAAGTCAACGACAATGCGACTTCAATGCTAACTCACACTATATAATATATATACCGAGTCTGTAAAGGATACTAACACTATGGCTATTGTGTTAGTAACTGATACCTTTTTTGAAATCGATGAGTACCGGATACTAACACTATGGTTTCCGAGTCGGTACATGATACCAATCTGATGGATATAAATTTATGCTAAAGTTCACCCAAATTGAGAATTACAACAATTTCCGAACACCTGTTACTCCAGTTAAACCATACACTCTGGCCTTCATCGATATCAGTTATCACATTTCGCGGTAAGCATGACATCATTCAATTCAATATATTACAGTTAAATACTGTTTGTTGCGAAGAACTAATATATATGCAAGTATGTATTAGGTTTTGCGAACCTAGTAACAAATTAGTTCAGTTGTGACCAGAAGGATAAACCAAAGGCAGCATGAACGGAAAGTATAATCTCATGCACATTCGTTTCGTGCTTACTGGCGACTCATCAGTAGGAGCCGGTATTACGTCCTTTAACCACTATATATTTGGTAGAAGAATGTGGAATAATAGGGACGGTACAATCTCCTAGACGAATGTAAACCTGTAATAGTGAAGCTAACATAATCTGAAGTCAACGACAATACGACTTCAATGCTAACTCACACTATATAATATATATACCGAGTCTGTAAAGGATACTAACACTATGGCTATTGTGTTAGTAACTGATACCTTTTTTGAAATCGATGAGTACCGGATACTAACACTATGGTTTCCGAGTCGGTACATGATACCAACCTGATGGATATAAATTTATGCTAAAGTTCACCTAAATTGAGAATTACAACAATTCTCTGAACACCTGTTACTCCAGTTAAACCATACACTCTGGCCTTCATCGATATCAGTTATCACATTTCGCGGTAAGCATGACATCATTCAATTCAATATATTACAGTTAAATACTGTTTGTTGCGAAGAACTAATATATATGCAAGTATGTATTAGGTTTTGCGAACCTAGTAACAAATTAGTTCAGTTGTGACCAGAAGGATAAACCCAAGGCAGCATGAACGGAAAGTATAATCTCATGCACATTCGTTTCGTGCTTAACTGGCGACTCATCAGTAGGAGCCGGTATTACGCCCTTTAACCACTATATATTTGGTAGAAGAATGTGGAATAATAGGACGGTACAATCTCCTAGACGAATGTGTAAACCTGTAATAGTGAAGCTAACATAATCTAAAGTCAACGACAATACGACTTCAATGCTAACTCACACTATATAATATATATACCGAGTCTGTAAAGGATACTAACACTATGGCTATTGTGTTAGTAACTGATACCTTTTTGAAATCGATGAGTACCGGATACTAACACTATGGTTTCCGAGTCGGTACCTGATACCAACCTGATGGATATAAATTTATGCTAAAGTTCACCCAAATTGAGAATTACAACAATTTCCGAACACCTGTTACTCCAGTTAAACCATACACTCTGGCCTTCATCGATATCAGTTATCACATTTCGCGGTAAGCATGACATCATTCAATTCAATATATTACAGTTAAATACTGTTTGTTGCGAAGATCTAATATATATGCAAGTATGTATTAGGTTTTGCGAACCTAGTAACAAATTAGTTCAGTTGTGACCAGAAGGATAAACCAAAGGCAGCATGAACGGAAAGTATAATCTCATGCACATTCGTTTCGTGCTTACTGGCGACTCATCAGTAGGAGCCGGTATTACGCCCTTTAACCACTATATATTTGGTAGAAGAATGTGGAATAATAGGACGGTACAATCTCCTAGACGAATGTGTAAACCTGTAATAGTGAAGCTAACATAATCTAAAGTCAACGACAATAATACGACTTCAATGCTAAATCACACTATATAATATATATACCGAGTCTGTAAAGGATACTAACACTATGGCTATTGTGTTAGTAACTGATACCTTTTTTGAAATCGATGAGTACCGGATACTAACACTATGGTTTCCGAGTCGGTACATGATACCAACCTGATGGATATAAATTTATGCTAAAGTTCACCCAAATTGAGAATTACAACAATTTCCGAACACCTGTTACTCCAGTTAAACCATACACTCTGGCCTTCATCGATATCAGTTATCACATTTCGCGGTAAGCATGACATCATTCAATTCAATATATTACAGTTAAATACTGTTTGTTGCGAAGAACTTATATATATGCAAGTATGTATTAGGTTTTGCGAACCTAGTAACAAATTAGTTCAGTTGTGACCAGAAGGATAAACCAAAGGCAGCATGAACGGAAAGTATAATCTCATGCACATTCGTTTCGTGCTTACTGGCGACTCATCAGTAGGAGCCGGTATTACGCCCTTTAACCACTATATATTTGGTAGAAGAATGTGGAATAATAGGACGGTACAATCTCCTAGACGAATGTGTAAACCTGTAATAGTGAAGCTAACATAATCTAAAGTCAACGACAACGTGACTTCAATGCAAACTCACTATATAATATATATACCGAGTTCAGAAGCGATACTAACACTATGGCTATTGTGTGTTAGTAACTGATACCTTTTGAAATCGATGAGTGCCGATACTACCAATATGGTTTCCGAGTCGGTACATGATACCAAAATCCGATGGATATAAATTTATGCTAAAGTTCACCTAAATTGAGAATTACAACAATTTCGGAACACCTGTTACTCCAGTTAAACCATACACTCTGGCCTTCATCGATATCATCAACAAGCACATTTCCGCGGTAAGCTTGACATCATTCAATTCAATATATTACAGTTAAATACTGTTTGTTGCGAAGAACTGATATATATGTGTGTATGTATTAGGTTTTGCGAACCTAGTAACAAATTAGTTCAGTTGTGACCAGAAGGATAAACCAAAGGCAGCATGAACGGAAAGTATAATCTCATGCACATTCGTTTCGTGCTTACTGGCGACTCATCAGTAGGAGCCGGTATTACGCCCTTTAACCACTATATATTCGGTAGAAGAATGTGGAATAATAGGACGGTACAATCTCCTAGACGAATGTGTAAACCTGTAATAGTGAAGCTAACATAATCTGAAGTCAACGACAATACGACTTCAATGCTAACTCACACTATATAATATATATACCGAGTCTGTAAAGGATACTAACACTATGGCCATTGTGTTAGTAACTGATACCTTTTTTGAAATCGATGAGTACCGGATACTAACACTATGGTTTCCGAGTCGGTACATGATACCAACCTGATGGATATAAATTTATGCTAAAGTTCACCCAAATTGAGAATTACAACAATTTACGAACACCTGTTACTCCAGTTAAACCATACACTCTGGCCTTCATCGATATCAGTTATCACATTTCGCGGTAAGCATGACATCATTCAATTCAATATATTACAGTTAAATACTGTTTGTTGCGAAGAACTAATATATATGCAAGTATGTATTAGGTTTTGCGAACCTAGTAACAAATAAGTTCAGTTGTGACCAGAAGGATAAACCAAAGGCAGCATGAACGGAAAGTATAATCTCATGCACATTCGTTTCGTGCTTACTGGCGACTCATCAGTAGGAGCCGGTATTATTACGCCCTTTAACCACTATATATTTGGTAGAAGAATGTGGAATAATAGGACGGTACAATCTCCTAAACGAATGTGTAAACCTGTAATAGTGAAGCTAACATAATCTAAAGTCAACGACAATGCGACTTCAATGCTAACTCACACTATATAATATATATACCGAGTCTGTAAAGGATACTAACACTATGGCTATTGTGTTAGTAACTGATACCTTTTTTGAAATCGATGAGTACCGGATACTAACACTATGGTTTCCGAGTCGGTACATGATACCAACCTGATGGATATAAATTTATGCTAAAGTTCACCCAAATTGAGAATTACAACAATTTCCGAACACCTGTTACTCCAGTTAAACCATACACTCTGGCCTTCATCGATATCAGTTATCACATTTCGCGGTAAGCATGACATCATTCAATTCAATATATTACAGTTAAATACTGTTTGTTGTGAAGAACTAATATATATGTGTTACGTATTGGGTTTGCGAACCTAGTAACAAATAAGTTCAGTTGCACCAGAAGGATAAACCAAAGGCACCATGAACGAAAGTATAATCTCATGCACATTCGTTTCGTGCTTACTGGCGTCTCATCAGTAGGAGCCGGTGTTACGCCCGTCCAATTATATATTTGGTAGAAGAATGTGGAATAATAGGACGGTACAACTTCCTAGACGAATGTGTAAACCTGTAATAGTGAAGTTAACATAGTCGAAAGTCAACGACAATGTGACTTCAATGCAAACTCACTATATAATATATACTGAGTCTGTAAAGGATACTAACACTATGGCTATTGTGTTAGTAACTGATACCTTTTTGAAATCGATGAGTGCCGATACTAACAATATGGTTTCCGAGTCGGTACATGATACCAAACTGATGGATATAAATTTATGTTAAAGTTCAATCTAAATTGAGAATTACAACAATTTCCGAACACCTGTTACTCCAGTTAAACCATACTCTCTGCCTTCATCGATATCAGTTATCAAGGCATTTCGCGGTAAGCATGACATCATTCAATTCAATATATTACAGTTAAATAATGTTTGTTGCGGAGAACTAATATATTTGCAAGTATGTATTAGGTGTTGCGAACCTAGTAACAAAATAGTTCAGTTGTGACCAGAAGGATAAACCAAAGGCAGCATGAACGGAAAGTATAATCTCATGCACATTCGTTTCGTGCTTACTGGCGACTCATCAGTAGGAGCCGGTATTACGCCCTTTAACCACTATATATTTGGTAGAAGAATGTGGAATAATAGGACGGTACAATCTCCTAGACGAATGTGTAAACCTGTAATAGTGAAGCTAACATAATCTAAAGTCAACGACAATGCGACTTCAATGCTAACTCACACTATATAATATATATACCGAGTCTGTAAAGGATACTAACACTATGGCTATTGTGTTAGTAACTGATACCTATTTTGAAATCGATGAGTACCGTATACTAACACTATGGTTTCCGAGTCGGTACATGATACCAACCTGATGGATATAAATTTATGCTAAAGTTCACCCAAATTGAGAATTACAACAATTTCCGAACACCTGTTACTCCAGTTAAACCATACACTCTGGCCTTCATCGACATCAGTTATCACATTTCGCGGTAAGCATGACATCATTCATTTTAATATATTACAGTTAAATACTGTTTGTTGCGAAGAGCTAATATATATGCAAGTATGTATTAGGTTTTGCGAACCTAGTAACAAATTAGTTCAGTTATGACCAGAAGGATAAACCAAAGACAGCATTAACGGAGAGTATAATCTCATGCACATTCGTTTCGTGCTTACTGGCGACTCATCAGTAGGAGCCGGTATTACGCCCTTTAACCACTATATATTCAGTAGAAGAATGTGGAATAATAGGACGGTACAATCTCCTAGACGAATGTGTAAACCTGTAATAATGAAGCTAACTTCATCTAAAGTCAACGACAATGCGACTTCAATGCTAACTCACACTATATAATATATATACCGAGTCTGTAAGGGATACTAACACTATGGCAATTGTGTTAGTAACTGATACCTTTTTTGAAATCGATGAGTACCGGATACTAACACTATGGTTTCCGAGTCGGTGCATGATACCGACCTGATGGATATAAATTTATGCTAAAGTTCACCCAAATTGAGAATTACAACAATTTCCGAATACCTGTTACTCCAGTTAAACCATACACTCTGGCCTTCATCGATATCAGTTATCACATTTCGCAGTAAGCATGACATCATTCAATTCAATATATTACAGTTAAATACTGTTTGTTGCGAAGAACTAATATATATGCAAGTATGTATTAGGTTTGCGAACCTAGTAACAAATTAGTTCAGTTGTGACCAGAAGGATAAACCAAAGGCAGCATGAACGGGAAATATAATCTCATGCACATTCGTTTCGTGCTTACTGGCGACTCATCAGTAGGAGCCGGTGTTACGCCTTTTAACCACTATATATTTGGTAGAAGAATGTGGAATAATAGGACGGTACAATCTCCTAGACGAATGTGTAAACCTGTAATAGTGAAACTAACATAATCTGAAGTCAACGACAATACGACTTCAATGCTAACTCACACTATATAATATATATACCGAGTCTGTAAAGGATACTAACACTATGGTCATTGTGTTAGTAACTGATACCTTTTTTGAAATCGATGAGTACCGGATACTAACACTATGGTTTCCGAGTCGGTGCATGATACCAACCTGATGGATATAAATTTATGCTAAAGTTCACCCAAATTGAGAATTACAACAATTTCCGAACACCTGTTACTCCAGTTAAAACCATACACTCTGGCCTTCATCGATACTGGCCTTCATCGATATCAGTTATCACATTTCGCGGTAAGCATGACATCATTCAATTCAATATATTACAGTTAAATACTGTTTGTTGCGAAGAACTAATATATATGCAAGTATGTATTAGGTTTTGCGAACCTAGTAACAAATTAGTTCAGTTGTGACCAGAAGGATAAACCAAAGGCAGCATGAACGGAAAGTATAATCTCATGCACATTCGTTTCGTGCTTACTGGCGACTCATCAGTAGGAGCCGGTATTACGCCCTTTAACCACTATATATTTGGTAGAAGAATGTGGAATAATAGGACGGTACAATCTCCTAGACGAATGTGTAAACCTGTAATAGTGAAGCTAACATAATCTAAAGTCAACGACAATACGACTTCAATGCTAACTCACACTATATAATATATATACCGAGTCTGTAAAGGATACTAACACTATGGCTATTGTGTTAGTAACTGATACCTTTTTTGAAATCGATGAGTACCGGATACTAACACTATGGTTTCCGAGTCGGTACATGATACCAACCTGATGGATATAAATTTATGCTAAAGTTCACCCAAATTGAGAATTACAACAATTTCCGAACACCTGTTACTCCAGTTAAACCATACACTCTGGCCTTCATCGATATCAGTTATCACATTTCGTGGTAAGCATGACATCAATCAATTCACATATTGAAGCAGTTAAATACTGTTTGTTGCGAAGAACTAATATATATGCAAGTATGTATTAGGTTTTGCGAACCTAGTAACAAATTAGTTCAGTTGTGACCAGAAGGATAAACCAAAGGCAGCATGAACGGAAAGTATAATCTCATGCACATTCGTTTCGTGCTTACTGGCGACTCATCAGTAGGAGCCGGTATTACGCCCTTTAACCACTATATATTTGGTAGAAGAATGTGGAATAATAGGACGGTACAATCTCCTAGACGAATGTGTAAACCTGTAATAGTGAAGCTAACATAATCTAAAGTCAACGGCAATGCGACTTCAATGCTAACTCACACTATATAATATATATACCGAGTCTGTAAAGGATACTAACACTATGGCTATTGTGTTAGTAACTGATACCTTTTTTGAAATCGATGAGTACCGGATACTAACACTATGGTTTCCGAGTCGGTACATGATACCAACCTGATGGATATAAATTTATGCTAAAGTTCACCCAAATTGAGAATTACAACAATTTCCGAACACCTGTTACTCCAGTTAAACCATACACTCTGGCCTTCATCGATATCATTTATCACATTTCGCGGTAAGTATGACATCATTCAATTCAATATATTACAGTTAAATACTGTTTGTTGCGAAGAACTAATATATATGCAGTATGTATTAGGTTTTGCGAACCTAGTAACAAATTAGTTCAGTTGTGACCAGAAGGATAAACCAAAGGCAGCATGAACGGAAAGTATAATCTCATGCACATTCGTTTCGTGCTTACTGGCGACTCATCAGTAGGAGCCGGTATTACGCCCTTTAACCACTATATATTCGGTAGAAGAATGTGGAATAATAGGACGGTACAATCTCCTAGACGAATGTGTAAACCTGTAATAGTGAAGCTAACATAATCTGAAGTCAACGACAATACGACTTCAATGCTAACTCACACTATATAATATATATACCGAGTCTGTAAAGGATACTAACACTATGGCCATTGTGTTAGTAACTGATACCTTTTTTGAAATCGATGAGTACCGGATACTAACACTATGGTTTCCGAGTCGGTACATGATACCAACCTGATGGATATAAATTTATGCTAAAGTTCACCCAAATTGAGAATTACAACAATTTACGAACACCTGTTACTCCAGTTAAACCATACACTCTGGCCTTCATCGATATCAGTTATCACATTTCGCGGTAAGCATGACATCATTCAATTCAATATATTACAGTTAAATACTGTTTGTTGCGAAGAACTAATATATATGCAAGTATGTATTAGGTTTTGCGAACCTAGTAACAAATAAGTTCAGTTGTGACCAGAAGGATAAACCAAAGGCAGCATGAACGGAAAGTATAATCTCATGCACATTCGTTTCGTGCTTACTGGCGACTCATCAGTAGGAGCCGGTATTTACGCCCTTTAACCACTATATATTTGGTAGAAGAATGTGGAATAATAGGACGGTACAATCTCCTAGACGAATGTGTAAACCTGTAATAGTGAAGCTAACATAATCTAAAGTCAACGACAATGCGACTTCAATGCTAACTCACACTATATAATATATATACCGAGTCTGTAAAGGATACTAACACTATGGCTATTGTGTTAGTAACTGATACCTTTTTTGAAATCGATGAGTACCGGATACTAACACTATGGTTTCCGAGTCGGTACATGATACCAACCTGATGGATATAAATTTATGCTAAAGTTCACCCAAATTGAGAATTACAACAATTTCCGAACACCTGTTACTCCAGTTAAACCATACACTCTGGCCTTCATCGATATCAGTTATCACATTTCGCGGTAAGCATGACATCATTCAATTCAATATATTACAGTTAAATACTGTTTGTTGCGAAGAACTAATATATATGCAAGTATGTATTAGGTTTTGCGAACCTAGTAACAAATTAGTTCAGTTGTGACCAGAAGGATAAACCAAAGGCAGCATGAACGGAAAGTATAATCTCATGCACATTCGTTTCGTGCTTACTGGCGACTCATCAGTAGGAGCCGGTATTACGCCCTTTAACCACTATATATTTGGTAGAAGAATGTGGAATAATAGGACGGTACAATCTCCTAGACGAATGTGTAAACCTGTAATAGTGAAGCTAACATAATCTAAAGTCAACGACAATGCGACTTCAATGCTAACTCACACTATATAATATATATACCGAGTCTGTAAAGGATACTAACACTATGAGTCGCCAGTAAGCACGAAACGAATGTGCATGAGATTATAGTCTTCCGTTCATGCTGCCTTTATTTATCCTTCTGGTCACAATTGAACTTAATTTGTTACTAGGTTCGCACAACCTAATACATACTTATGCTATTATCTCTTCGAAAACAAACAGTATTTAACTGTAAAATTAGTAATCGTTTTTTAATCAAAGCATTTCAAGTTCAGTCATTTGTATATTGTATTAATGTTATTATTATTATTATTATTATTATTATTATTATTATTATTATTATTATTATTATTATTAGTAGTAGTAGTAGTAGTAGTAGTAGTAGTAGTAGTAGTAGTAGTGGTAGTGGCAGGTAGTAGTAGTAGTAGTAGTAGTGATAGTAGTAGTAGTAGTAATTTATTTCGCATTGATAAAAATTAATTATAAAACATGTCAATACAACACAAACTAAGAACATTTTCTGTTTGTCATAATTCAACACGACAACAATATCTGAGAAACAATATAGTAAATTTCGAAAAAAAATACTAGTTTAATTTTGATAAAAGAAATCAAATATGCAATAGTATGTCTTGCATTTAGAACTCCCTTTTTTCGACTTATAAGTGGCTTCATGCCAACGTAATATCCTCGTAATATATTTCTTCGTTTATGTTGAATAAATTACGTAAAAGAGAGCATAAAATTAATTAATAACCAGACGGATAGCAATAGTTTCCAAATAATGTTTAAACATGATATTTTTTATCAAATTGTGTCATGTTTAAGTTCAATGGGCACGTGGCAAATTATTGATCATGGAGTAATAAATCCGCAAATATGGAAATGTTGAAGTGACCAAGGATAAGCGACCGTAAACAGGGTTAATGATTTCTCAACATCACCTTCCTTAATTGCAAATTTTGTCTACCACAAATTGCAACATCTGCTACTAGTAAGCAATAATCAAAGTAGAAAAATTAAATTAATTCATTGAAAATTGTAAGGGCTCGATAAATATACATGCCATTGCTTGGACACTTAACTCTCAATAAGAAAGTAATGAAGTAGCCTGGCAGAAGACCGAGGTTACATATCACCGAACGTCAAGTCGGAAACATGCAAACGAAGGCACACACACACATACAAACACAAAACAAACACACAAAATCATAACGTCTCGCAAATGATAAGTTAATTTAGCTGTTAGAAAAAATAAAATATAAATGACTTCTTCCATAATACGTTGCACCATTTTATTTCCTGCCTTTAAAAACCTGGAAATCCGCGTGGTTTTGTGTATGCTTATTTTTAACATGTATTAGGTTATTGTAGAACACCTCTCGTCTTTTCTAGCTGGTGCAGATTTCATCTCTTAATTAGTCAACCCGTTCCCACCTAAATAGCGCAATGAGCAAACAAGTGAAATCTACAAATAAGTGATATTGAATTCGTCGGCTGCAGGGAGCTTATCATTTAAATTTTTACACAAACAAATATCAGAGGTGCATTAGGCATCCGAGAACTCACGGATTTTTCAAATCCATGGAGCATATTTTATGGATGATGCGTCCCTTTCAAAAGGTAAAACAATATATATCCTCCTGTTGTTTGATTCAGTTTCACTGTCTTTCCTCGGTGTTAGATACTGCTTATGGCTGAGAACTAGTATATATGCAATTGTGTATTAGGTGTTGCGCATCTAGTAACAAATTAGTTCAAATATGACCAGAGGGGTAAACCAACGACAGCTCGAACGGAAAGTTTAATCTCACGTGCACATTAGTTTGTGCTTACCGGCGACTCGTCAGTAGGAGCCGTTTTTACGCCCTTCACCCACAAAATATTTGGTTGGGGTATATGGGAAAAACTCACTCTATATAATATATATACCGAGCCTGTAAAGGGTACCAACACTATGGCTATTGTGTCAGTACTCGATTAGGCATTATCTGCTAGCATAAACAACATTAAAACCGTCACGCTGAACTTTTGCTCAGTTCTAATTCTTGCAAACCTAGCGAAATGACCGCGTAAGTAAGGAGGATCTGCCGTGTGCTGGTACACTTTTGATTTGGCATCCACGTAATGCGATTAATTCGAGTCTATGCGGAACGGTGTTTGACTATTTTAAGAGGCCAAAACGTTCCAGGAGGAAAACACAGCTGGCGACAACTTCCATAATATGCAGCAATTATTAGCTCGTAATTGACACAAAAAGTATTTCTTACTAAGACATATACTATTAAGAAGATTTTCTTCGTTGATATTTAGCTTAACGAATGTTTTACATGAAATTTACCCGGAGATCTCAATAAATCAGGTATTGGCGGCTTTTCCTGAATCTTCATTAACATAAGTAGAGTAGTTCCAAATAAAAATCCAGTTAACACGTAAAGTGATGAGACGATGAACTCTATTTTGCATTACACATTGAGAAGATTTAATTTTTTAGAGAAATTGGAATATTTTACGACAATAATTGCGGAAAGGTAGCTCAGTGGTTAGGGCACCAGATTCCGAAGCAGACCTTCTCAGCTTCGAGCCCTGTCCGCGGAAAATTCTGGCCAGTACATGATGAGTTCTGATTAGGGACGAAACCGTTCTACTGGATGAATTGCCTTTTCTACACTATACAACTCTTAGTTTATACTGGCATATGTAAGTAATTAATGGGTCAGGTGTTTATATCAAGACTGCAACCTTGATTTTAATAATTGTTATACGTTTAATTATATAAATGTTCATTTCAATACAACTTCCCCATGTAGTGTGGTGTCTGTTCAGTAATGACAGATTTGGGATGATTAGTTGGAACTTTGTGTCTAAATAGATGCCCTATGAGCTCCACCTAAAGGAAAAATAGACTAATCAAGTTTCATTTATTAGGTATTATATAACTGAAAATTGTGTGTAGTGTAGTGTGCGGCAGGGTGGCTCAGTGTTTGGAGCACCAGATTCCGATGCAGATGTGTCCAGATTCGAGCCCTGTCCGCGGAAAATTTTGGGCAGTACGCGAGGAGTTTACTAGAGAAATTGCCTCCGCTACATTGTACAATGCTAGGTTTATACTGACAATATATGTATGTAATAGAAACAATGTTGATTAGAAGATCGCAACGTTAATTTAAATAATTGTTAGTTGACTGTTTAAAATATAGGATTGGCGATTATTATGTGCTTAAATTTGATTTAACCAAATGTCTGCTTGTAATGTCTACAAGTTGTACACGTGAAGTATCTACTTTTGATTTATGAACTAGTTGTCACCATGTTTACAAGGAAACTTTATTCATTTCCACCTGACTGACGATTTGCATGCTTGCGTGAACGAGATTATACTTTTCGTAAATGTTGTCTGTTGTCTATCCTTCTGGTTCAATTTGATCTAATTTGTGACCAGGTACGCAATACCAAATACACAACTGCAGTGCATAAATATTACAGACTTAGACGACTATCTGACCGAATGCCGTATTAAATGACAGTTAAATTGAAAAGTTTATTGTTTAAATTAACAGCCACGTTGTCTGATGTAGAAATTCATACAAATACACGTTTAACGTCTTTCTAGTTGGAATAGATAAAACCCAACGAAATGGCAAAATACACAAGAATTCATTTATGCACAAGTGACACACACACACACACACACATATATATATATATATATATATATATATATATATATATATATAATTTATTTATTCATGTAGTCGCTAGACTTTCCGCGTATGCTTCTACGACAGTTTCACACACTCACAGGATCGACGACCGACACTCACTTGCCTTTGCAGACTAAAACTTTGCCCTAAATTTATGTCCTCTGAAACAGGACGTAGCCAACTCTCCACTGGCCTGCCTCGTTCACTCGTTTCCAACCTCAATTTCCGATGTATTGCGCAATACAAAATCAATCGCCTTCGCTATGCGTTGGCATAAAACAGGCGAAGTCTTCGCCCTATTTTCAGTTAGCGTGAAAAGGAAATTTGCACGCCTGCCATAACTTTTTAAGACTTAACATTCAAATAAAATAGAAATAGAAATTAATTTAATACTAGTAGAATGACAATATTTTCCTACTTTTAGTGCTAAATGCGCAAATATTCCACCAATATGCAATTCAGTCGCGAATTACTTGAAAACAGAAGAAATTTCACCATTTAATATTTGCGTATTTTACCTGACACAAATGGTACCTATTTAATTCTGCATTTTGATGAAATTTAGCCCATCTACAAATCCATTTTGTCGGCACCATGTGCAGTCATGGCCTATTTGAAACAAGTGTTGACACCTTAAGCAGGCTCAATGTGTATTATTTATTTTAATTTGGCTTTAAATCCGCGTAATCGATGACTTTGTAGGAAATGAAACCATCACTGCTTGACGGCACATTCGTATAAGAGAGTTTACTTTCCACCTGTTCCACATTTCTTGACCGAATGTGCAGTGGGCACAGATCGTAATACCGGCTCCTGCTGATGAGTGGCCGGTAAGCAGGAACTGTGTGAGAACCTTGAATTGCAACTTATTTTCATGTTAATTTTGATGTATCATATTTGCTCCTGTTATGCCTAGTAACTATTAACCGCATAAAGAATTAGGGCGGCAGGCCGAAATCAGAACGAAGAAAAGTCTTCAACCAGTTGACAAAAACTTTGCTTTTTTACCGGCTACACATCAGTAAATGCCAAAACTAGGCTCCAAACTACTATATATATAGCACGGCCTTGACTCACACACCGTAACAATGGACGTTGTCTACATTAAATTTGAACCGAACTCGTGCGCGGAGTCTTGTTTTCATGTCTTCAGTGTGTTCTGATGTACTTTCTGTCATGCCAGTTTGCTCTTATAATCAATCACAAAGAATTTCGGAACGTGCTTCATTATCGGATGAGGCCCGGTGTACTTTGGCTTTAAGGTCGGCTGAACAGCGTCGATTCGGACATAGGTTTGCTTACATGTGTCTAACGCTGTTAAAATATGCACTGGCGAGCGGTTTTCCCTCGTTGGTTGAACACGCAGACTATTTAGAACACGTTCTAGCTGTTGTGTAACTTCCGCCGCTGGTGTTTCATCACTAACTTCAAACAGCTCACTAAATCTGCCGGAATTTGAAGCCGCAACTGTTGAAGCCGAAATCAGGTTCCATGCCATTATATACAAGAAAATAAATAAATATGGTAAAAAAATTGTTGGGAAATTTCTCAGCGTAATGTCCTTTACTTAAGTGTATCTAAGTCGTAGGGAATTTACTTTCACATAAAGTTCGTGAAAATTTCCTTTTAAAGAATGCGCACGATGTACAATATAGATCAATCCCCGTGTGATTATTAATGAAATTATTAAGAAGATGGGCTAAATTTGCCTAACTTTAGTGTAAGAAACAATCTGAACACCTATATAATTAAATGAACATTGATTGCGCGGGCTGTGATAACAATTTCTATACTCAAGGTTGCGATCTTGATGTAAGCAACCGCGGCAGGACGGCTCAGCACAAGATTCCGAAGCAGACGTGCCCAGGTTCGAATCCTGTAGTACATGATGAGTTCCGAATAAGGACGAAACCGGTTCTTCGGATGAATTTTAAATCAAGATTACCGGGTGTGAGCTAGTAACACCAATCCCATTGTATTGAACTGTCGTCGAATAACATACAAATTAGCACAGCCAAGCTGCAACGCACCGACGCCCCTTTCGACCTTCCATGATTATCATCAGAGTACGACGGCAAACTGACTATCGAAGATCAAACCGCATTGAATATATATGGAAATCATATTTAGATATGCGGCTCTCACATCTAGCAGTCTCGCATATATTGAACTTGACTGGAAATGTCGGCTGCACAATCATGGAAGGTCGAAACGCGTCAGTGCGTTGCAGCTGGCGGTAGTTTTGTTATGTTGTTCGATGACTGGTTCAATACAATGGGATTGCGTTACTTCAAGCCGCAATCTTGATTTAAAGAATTGTTACCACCACCCGCGCAATCAATTTTTATTTAAATTGTACTGGATGAATTGCCTTTTCTACACTATACAATATGAAGATCGCAACCTTGATTATAGTAATCTTAGCACCTGTTATTTCAGCATATAGCTGATGTTTTAGACTTTCCACCAAACATTTTAGATACATTTGGAGCATATGCGCCGTCCAATTGTCCCAAATTGTTCGAAATATATAAACAGCGCATTTCCATCATAATCAGGTCTCATAAAAAAGAATTTCCAGTAAGCCGGAAGCGTATGTATACATTATATTACACCTTTCGTTCAGGCTGACTTTGGTTTATTCTTTTAGTTCTATATGAATAAAATTGTTACTAAGTCGGCCATGTAAAATGGAAGAATAAAATCAAAAATAGAAACTAAAAAATCCATTTTAAATCGACTTTTAAAAATTCACAGTGTCATTTCAATGTACAAAAATAAAAAATTCAATTCAATCGCATGCAAGAACTATTTTTTCACATTAACCTACAGAGAATCTAAAAATGAACACAAATATATCTCCAAGATACAACGGACAATATAGTAAGACGGGGAACGCAATATATCTTTTATATGCTTCAGTATAAACTAAGAATTGTATAGTGTAGAAAAGGCAATTCATCCACTAGACCGGTTTCGTCCTTATTGGGAACTCAACATGTACTGGCCAGAATTTGCCGCGTACAAGGCTCGAACCTAGTGCTTTATCCACTGAGCGACCTCATGTTAACCTGAGCTTAGTTACGTTTCCTCTTTCTTAAAAATGTTGTACTAATATATATATATATATATATATATATATATATATATTGTTTGCCTCAATATTACAGCATAGTTTGAAGAAAGGTAAACACATTTAGTTGCACGGCGTTTTCTTTTTTGCGTAAATGTCGGTTCATTTCGAAAACACTTAATAGCAAATTGCCATCTTTGAGTTACATACATTAAGGGTTTTCATTTTATTAAGTGTCTGAGAGCCATTCTGAATTTCAATCTCTTTTTTTTATTGTTGGTTATTTTTTGTTTTGTCAGTGTGTGTGAGTGTGTCGATGTTGGTGTCTGTGTGCGTGTAGGAGTTAAATTTCTACTTCAAATCGATTTTTGAGATCTCTTTATTCCTGTGATTGATGGATTCACCACGTAGGTAAAGATTGTTGCGGAGACCTATTATCTATGCAAGTATGTATTAGGTGTTGCGCACCTAGTAACAAATTAGTTCAGTTGTGACCAGCATGAACGGAAAGTATAATCTCATGTGCACATTCGTTTCGTGCTTACTGGCGACTCATCAGTAGGAGCCGGTATTACGCCCTTTAACCACTATATTTGGTCGAAGAATGTGAATAATAGGACGGTACAATCTCCCAGACGAATGTAAACCTGCAATAGTGAAGTTAACATAATCTAAAGTCAACGACAATGCGACTTCAATGCAAGCTCACACTATATAATATATACCGAGTCTGTAAAGGATACTAACACTATGGCTATTGTGTTAGTAACCGATACCTTTGAAATCGATGAGTACCGATACTAACACTATGGTTTCCGGAGTCGGTACATGATACCAACCTGATGGATATAAATTTATACTAAATTTCACCAAAATTGAGAATTACGAAGACTTCCGAACACCTGTTACTCCAGTTAAACCATACACTCGTCCCCATCGATATCAGTTATCACATTTCGCGGTAAGCATGACATCATTCAATTCAATATATTACAGTTAAACACTGTTTGTTGCGAAGGGCTAATATATATGCAAGTATGTATTAGGTGTGACAGACCTAGTAAAAAATTACTAGTCAAAAGAAAGAAATGTTTCTTATATCTGATAAAACTTCTTTTTTGCACACAGGAAAGGTAATAATGGATATATATATATATATATATATATATATATATATATATATATATATATATATATATATATAGTAGCTATTTTAGAAGTAAATTGGAAAGAAAGGTTTATTAAGTGTGATTTTTCGAAATTTTTAATCTCTACAATGCCTTTATAATTGTGCAGTGTTTATTTATTATTTCGGTGTATAAAAATTTACAATGATGGAAGGGAGACTAATTGGATTTCTGACAATAAATAGTCATTATTCGTGAATATCCTTTTTCTACAAGTGATTTTTGTGAAATAGTAATTTTAAATAAGCTTATTGCTGCTCGATATTTCAGCACGAGGAAGTAGAAGTAATGATTGAAACTGGGACAGCTATCCTAATCAAGCAGGAATCGGTATTACAAGGCGATCTAAATTGGAGAGTTGAAAAACAGCGGATGACTGGAAATATGCAAAACTGATAGCCGATTTGTAGAAAATTTGTATAGTTAAATTTAATCAGTATGAAAACGGTTAAAATAAGTTCAATCCAATTCGGTCTTAAGTGGAATAACATTAATTAAACTATGTAAACTGTCAGACGGAAATTTGGCGCCAAATTCTAAAACCAAATAGCAATTAAGTATGTTCGTTTCCAACAGAAAATGTACGGCAAAATAAGTAGTGTAAACAAACCAGATGTTAAAGTCAGGTAGATATCGAAACAGTTCATTAGCATACCAAAGTACTGGCATTCCAACAGCTAGCACAAAAAAGTGTTAACGTAAAAGGTACATTACACACACAAACACACACGTTCATGCGTCCATAAATATTCTAGGATTCCAGCCAAGTAAACCGGTCTATTTCTTCTTTGTTCTGTCTCCTTCCCTTATTCATTCGTCACACACGAGGTGGCTTACTTTTATTTTATAAATTGAACATCATCGAAGAAACCATAGACTTCGGGCAAAGCGCTTATGCTACCGCTAATGAGTTTGAAACGGCCGTTGGAAAACTCAAAATTGCCGAATTTGCTAGTATGCATGGCGGAAGATTATGAAAAATTGGCTCCACCTGCAGAAAGGATAAACCAAAACCAAATTGTGCGTGGCGTTCGGCAGCAGATGTTCCAAGGTTCGAGTCCTATCCGCGGCACAAGTATAGACGTTATGTCAAGAACGAAAGCGGTCTCTATTGGCTGATTCGTTTTTTTCACATTACACAATGCTTGGCTTTTGCTGGCAAAGGGATATTTAACGGGATTAGTGCTTACATAGAGTTCGTTACCTTGATTTTATTAAAATTAACGGCTTCATTCGTTTATATCGAATACGCTTAATTGGAACGTGCACTCTGCCAGAAGACACGCAATTTTATGCAATTCGTGATAGTTAATTGCCTATTGTACATTCAAAAGCGCTTTGTATCATGTGCCTAGTGCCTAATAATTTATTGATTTATTGATCAATTGCATAATAAATAAAACACAGGAATCCTATCTTTGGGCATTAGTTTAACAAATTGTTAATTTATATTTGCAAGGCTAAAACTATAATTACTTAAGGTAAATACTTTAATGACGTAAACATAACCAGTCTTTCGTTTAGACCTGATTAAATATGAAAGTAAGCGATGCATAATGTCACTACTATACGTAAACTATATTGTAATTCAAGCTTTGCATTGAAACAGTCATTGATTACGTCGGTGTTGATAGTCATTAATTGAACTAAATTTGCCAACTTGAGATCAGAGCCAAGCCAAACTGTATCGAAAGGTCGCACGAAGTATTTAAAACACCGCCCGTATCAGCTTCGCGACGATCCGATTGATCTCCATTTCCAAGTACGCATCGATCTGGTCTTTGGTTTGGCTGAGTGCGGATTCGAAGCTTTCTTCCGAAGGCTTCACCATCGTTCATGCTAGACAATAGAAATGAGATGCGATCTAATCTTCGTTGCGCAATCATTAAAAACATAATAGTCGAAATGTTGTATTAAAAATCTTATGCAACAAAAATAAATCCAGTGTGAAAAAAATTTCGCGTCAAATTGAATAAACTTTTCCAGAAGAAACCCAATATATTTTTGTCCGGTTAAGTTCGGGCCATTTTTAGCGTATTATTATTAAAATGTGTAATCGAGGGAGGGCAAAAATGTCAATCGTTTAATTAAACAAGACAAATAAGTAACGAAAATTTGAAATTTCATTTAAACCTCTTCTTACATTGGTAATAACATAGCAGGTAATATTTCACAGGAGGTATTCAGTTGAATATAATTACTTGCACGAAGGTAAACTACAGTGACTGACTACCCATTAATCCTTCGCGCGAGTCATGTGAAATGACTTAATAAGGTGAAACTGTAGTTGCTGGGAGGTTTTTGATCACATCTCTGCTAAAATAGAACGGCCAATTAAAATCGAAATAAAAATTAATCAATAATTCTATGCCAGTCAGAACAGAGATTGGTTTGTAACGCGCGGCTCCGCGTTACAACCCAACGAGTATCAATTTCATCAGATTCGGTTTTCCTTAGGGTCACATATACGAATTCTGGTTTTAGACAATCATTCTCCTAACTGTGATTTTAGAAACAATCTCTGTTAGTTTCAAGCAGTTTTAATTGAGATTTCTTGAACTGCAATTTTATTTGTAATTAATAGGGTTTTGTTTAATAATAATACACACCCGCGCGTAATACGCCGGTAACATGCAGTGGATTTATGTGATTTAACGCTCAAAGCCAGGATTTATATTTTGTGTGTTTTTAATCGTTTATCCATGAACAGAAACTACACTGCTAAGACATTCTGGATTTATTTATTGTGTTTATTATGACTTTGCTTTTGTGCCTAGATATTAACTTGTGTTGACAATATTTTATTTTGTTGCCGTCTAGAGCACGGTCAATTTTGACTAACAGTGAATTTTAATTTACTTTGCAACCTTGTTCATAATACACGTATGATAATTCGACTTAGCCTTCTCGAACTACGATACTGGATAAGGGGTCCGACGTCAGCTACCAGGCATACGTAGGAATGGCATAGCATCGCTAAATAAACAGCCAACCCCGCAAAACCTCTTACATAAATCGCAACACTTCCTATGAGTTAATGCCAATATGTGCATAAATCCATTTCTTTTACACAATATTTATGTTTTAACTACGTTACTAATTGATATCAGTAAACATGCTTGTCATATTAGTTTCAATTTATGAAAAATATGCTTGCCCACACCGAATACAGATATGAAGATTGCTCAGTTGATTGTTGGAAAATCTTCCTTTCTTTAGAACTACACGTTCGAGTTTCGAGTGCGTCTAGTTTGTATTAGTCAGTGATGGCCGTGCCAAATTGGCACTATTTTTTTCTATTTTTTGGGGCGCAAATTCTGCTCGATTAATTGTTTAAAGCTGTGGAGATGTTGTCTATTTGATCACTCTATGAAATACACATTTGCTTGTCACTTTTCGACTCGTTTCTGCATGAATCTACGTCTGGACTAAAGGCAATATTCTGCGCCAAATTGATTACTTGGATGCTAAAAAGAAGCAGGTGTGTATTAATTTGTGATGTGTGCAAAAAAACAATAAATAGGCTAGCTAAAATAGGTCTATGAGGATCTTTTGAAAAGTCAGCATGCACAAACGTGTATTTCCTGGCACACGTTAGCTTAGTGGGTACTGGTTACTGAGGAATATGCTACATTTCCTATATTAGATAACATATCGCCTAATATATAATTCATATTGCATACATACACAGGTGTTACTCTACGCAACTCAGAATTATAAAGCAAATATCATTTGTTTGGTATACCATAATGATGGTTCTGACCGCATAAGAAGCTTAAATTCTTCTTGAATTTCTTATCAGTTATCTACAAATGAATGTATAGAGCCTAAACAAACAGGGAATTTGAAAGAAGAAAAAGTGTGAAATAAGCGCGCAAAGAGTCATTTATGCGTAACAACTCCAGTTCAAGCTCAATTCCAAATATGCTTTTTTTGCTATATATATATATATATATATATATATATATATATATATATATATATATAATATCTGTTTTTCAACTTATAAAGTATTAGGAAGAATAAAAAACATTTGATAACAACTTGAGTTGTTACCGCGGCGACAAAATAAACCTCAAGAAAATGGCGATACAAAAAGTAATACACACGGAAATAATATTTGTAAACACAGTACCTAAAAAGACGAACAACTTGTCAAAACCAAACTGTTCAATTCAAGAATAACCAGATCTCAAACATCATTATGTAATGCAACGAAATGGCCCCTACGTACACACAGACACCTAAAAACCAACTATAAACCACCAACAAGAATCAAATGAAATTCCATAATTTATACAAATAAGTTCTGTAAAGAGTTTTCTCAAAATCAACAGCTCATTATCAAATTTGATGCTAAATGCTTCTTCTGATGATATAAATCCGCATTCAATTTGTTTATCTATAATGTTTCATGTATGGATAACTTCTTTCAGTTATTGCATTCAGTAATTGTTCCAAATGCTACGTCTGAAGAAGGTACGTGTGAGGTTTCAACGATGTGTTGCGTAATTGCTAATGTGTATTCACTATTTGATTTAAAACTGGCGTTTAAGTTACAATGTTCTATGATTCGAGTTATGTACCGTCTGTTCGATCGGCCTACATAAGTGGGTTGACAACTTGTGCATGTATATTGGTAAATAATATTTCATGCCTCCACTTAAATAGGATTAACATCAAACTTTCCATCGGATTGGCAACAAACTGAATGGGAAAAAACAACTGTACATACGGAGACAGAAATTTAAACACAAAATGAGTATTCATTTAGTGTGGTTTCTGTCAAGTAATGGTAGATTGGGGATGGTTAGTTGGAACTTTGGGTCTAAATGGATGCCATATGAATTCCACTTAATGAGAAAAAAACTAACCGAGTTACATTAGTTAGTATATAACTGCAAATTGTGTGTAGTGTAGTGTGCGAAAGGATGGCTCAGTGTTTACAGCACCAGACTCCGAAGCAGACGTGCCCAGGTTCGAGCCCTGTCCGCGGCAAACTCTGACCAATACGTGGGGAGTTCCCAATAAGGACGAAACCGGTCTACTGGATGAATTGTCTTTTTCAAAACACACAATTCTTAGTTTATACTGACAAAATGTAAGTACTAAATGGTGTCCACATCTTTTCAGTTTTAAAATTAATTGTTACATGTGACATCAATGAATTACCATACATTGCGAGTAACCTTCGAATGTTTCTATGAACCATCCATATGCAAAGAAAGAAGAGTGGAAAACCTTGTTCTAACGCCAATTTCAGACAATCAGCTGATGGAAGGCTTAAAAAAGAAGGGACAAGTGCGAACCCGTCAATCAAGACCAATAATCAGATCACCTGAAAATGGACAGAATTCAAAATTTTACCGACCTACGAGTGCTATCAATTGTCCCGCGCAAGAAAAATGCCGTCAAATCCACATTCATATGATATTGTTTCGCGCGGAATCGAAACAAAGTCGAATCGCTAGTGTTAACATTGTGCAATTGTGCACAAACAGGAGCAGTTCAGGGATAAACCATCTTTCCGAAATAAAATTATCGATTTTAGGCGATCGTGTTGTCCGTTGTACACTGTCTGATCAATGGCGTTTCTAGTTTGTCTAGCTCCACGAAGATCACATGCAACAAATAACAAATATTTGACTTTCAATTCAGCCAACTTAGTAAATTTTCTGAATAATCTGAGTGGCAGTATTTCTCCTTTAAAATGCAACAGAATAATTAAGTCAAATGAAGGCTTCGATTTGGCATGAATGCAAAGGATACGTTTCATGCAATCGAAAAGTCAACTATTGTTTACATATACACATGTGATTACTGCTCAGCTCGTGATTTGGACAATTCAAGAGCACTCTCGACTAGGTATAACTGAAAAATGGGCGAACGCTTCCTAAATAAATGAGCACCTTCTAAAGTAAAAGACACACCAAGTATTTGGCAATTGAATAAACTGAAAACGTTTCATGCATAGCGGAAGTTGCCTGCTATCACGTCCTTAAACCGTAACTGGATTTAAAAAATCTGCATATAAAAATTGTAAATAAACTAATTAATCGTGATTGCAAACATTTGTCAGTATAAACTAAGAATTGTATAGTGTAGAAAAGGCAGGTCATACAGTAAACCAGTTTCGTCCTTATTTGAACTCTCTGTCACGTACTGGCCAGAATTTCCCGCGGACAGGGCCCGAACCTGGGCACGTCTGCTTCGTAATCTGGTGCCCTAACCTCTGAGCCGCCCTGTCGCACACTACACTGCACACAATTTTCAGTAGTGTACTAACTAACGTAACTTGATATAAACACCTTAGCTATTAAATACACACATTTGTCAGTATAAACCTAGAATTGTATAGTTTGTAAGAGGCAATTCATCCAGTAGACCGGGTTCGTCCTTATTGGGAACTCGTCACGTACTGGCCAGAATTTCCCGCGGACAGGGCCCGAACCTGGGCACGTCTGCTTCGTAATCTGGTGCCCTAACCTCTGAGCCGCCCTGTCGCACACTACACTGCACACAATTTTCAGTAGTGTACTAACTAACGTAACTTGATATAAACACCTTAGCTATTAAATATACACATTTGTCAGTATAAACCTAGAATTGTATAGTTTATAAGAGGCAATTCAATTGTAGACCGGGTTCGGCCTTATTGGGAACTCATCACGTATTGGACAGAATTTCTTTTTCTTGTCCATTGTTGCGTAACATGCCTATTAACCGAAGCGTATTCGCCTGAGTCTAACGTACTTGACTATTTAAATTTCCAAAAACTGCAGTATTGTTGAGTTCGCGCGGATAAATGCACCTTTTTCAAATGCCTTGCGCATACCCTCTTTAATATACTTTTATTTATCAATTTTAATTTCAAATAAATTACTTGTAGACGATCGATTAGACGCATTTCCAAGAACAAGTTTGCAATATGCATATTTTAATGGAGTGCTTTCTTCCGGCGTCTGAATAGACACCAAGAATTTGTTTAAAATGACTTTAATTCGAAATATTGATGTTTATTATCGTTTTGTCGCCCTAAACATGGAACCCTCGTCTGGTCGTTAATGAATTTTAACTCTCAGGTTTAAAACAGTTTTTATGCAGTTATATCTGTAGTTCATCTTTCCTGTGTATAACAAGTTTATTGACAAGGTTTTACCGTCTAACTTAGATATTAAAAATGATTGTTTAACAAATTATTGCCATCAATTGCAAGAAGTCTACATGTAGGATATGATAAGAAGGATAAGGCAATAAAAGGGTTAGCAATGCCAATCAAAGAAAACCGGCAATCAATCAAAAAACCCATATACAAAATTAATTTCAGTAATAAATAATCCATTGCAAAGACAATAATATTGTCCTAATTAGACCATTTTTTCAGAATAAATTCATTTATTTAATAAGCCTGCAGTAACAATAAACAATATATATATATATATATATATATATATATATATATATAATTTTTAAATAATCTCCTTTCCTATTTCCAAAAAGAAAATTTATCAGATACATGAACCGATTCTTTCCAATATACTTCTCGATCAACTATAAATTAATATCTCTTTATATATAAATTGAAAGGGAAAACATGATAGAAAATAGGAAGTAAACAGAAACAGACGTATTTAGGACCAGAAAAGAAATCAGTTTACCTGAACATTCCATTTAAAGGGATGCCGCTTCCAGAATAGCACAAAAGATAGTTGAAATTTTATTAACAGGCACATTTAAAGCAGCTAAACTAGGAGTGTTGTTAAAGGTAACACACATGCCTTTACCAACAATAAAAGAGAAACAGCCGTTAATGTTTTTTAAATCAAGTTTGCGAGCTTGAAGTAAACTGCCACCAATCGCACGCACTGACACGTTTAGACCTTCCATGATCATCAGCAGAGTACGACGCCAAACTGACTGGCGGTAGTTTTGCTATGTTGTTCGACGACTGGTTAAATACTATGGCATTGGAGTTTACTTCAAGTCAGTAAACTGATTTAAAGAATTTGGTACCACCACCCGCGCAATCAATGATTATTTAATTGTTTAGCCGTTAATGTCGATATCATATATTGTTTGCCAATATGCTGCAGGTGTTGTCGATCAATCCATGTAAGCTGATCGACCAGACGGTTAATTAAATTGCTTGACTAACGCAAAAGCCATTGTTCCATTAGTTTATTGGAGTTAATATATTGGCCTTAACTTCATTTGTTTCGCAGAAATGCAAATGATGAAGGCCTACGGTGGTTGGGCCGAAACATATTGTCAAAAAGAAAACTACTGGAACATCGAAAGCTGCGTTAGTCAAAACACAGATCAGGTAATTTCAATTCATCCAGGTACGCAACAAATAAGTTCCTTCAAGACGATTAATTACTCGAATGAGAGAACATTGGAACTTAAACGCCTGTTTTAAATCAAATGGTGAATACACGTCTGCAATTGTGCAACACATCGTCGAACATCGCACGTTTGTTCTCCAGACGTAGCATTTAAGACAGTTAGTAAATGCAATAACAAAAGGGAGTTGGTCACATGCGAAGCTTAATGGGTAATCAGACTGGAGCCAGATTTATGCAAACTTAAGAAGCATGTTCATGCATTGAGCTTGAACTGGAGGTGATACGCGCATTTGATTGGTTATTTCCTTTATTTCACACTCTCTCCATGTTTACATATTTCTATCTTTCTTTAAATCAAGTTTGCGAGCTTGAAGTAAACACTAATCCTATTGTATTTAACCAGTCGTCGAACAGCATAACAAAACTTGTTCTAATAATTTGCCAACACAATGGGATTGGTGTTTACTTCAAGCTCGCAAACTTGTTTTAAAGAATTGTTACCACCACCCGCGCAATCAATTACTGTTAAATTGTATATCTCTATCTTGATTTTCCTTTCAGTTTATATATAAAGAGATTTTCATTTGCAGATACTTGAGAAGAATATGCGATAGAAACGGTTCTAGTATCTGATAAAATTTCGTTTTCTTTTTATTATTTTATTAAGGCTCGCAATCCCAAAAGATCATATTTCTTTCTTTATTTATTTATATATTCTTTATTATGTCCATTGCTTTCGAATATTGCTCAGTATATCTTTTAGTACGAAGAGTAAACACATTTATTAGCACATTGGGTAATGGGCGTTTATTTCGAGAATATTTCTAAATCTAATTCTGCTGATCTTTCATTTATTAACATCCTGGGTTTTAGAATGATTATTTGGGCGGCAACTAATATGATTTTCCGTTTTTCTTCTATTTCTTGTTCGAGCTTATTTTTAATTGTATATGCGTATTATTCTGTGTCTATTTCCGTCTATATATATATATATATATATATATATATATATATATATATATATATATATAATTAGGAAGAAAGAATAAGTAAATAACAAAGTGATAAAGCCATTTATCTCGTGAATACTAATCATCTCTTATACAATCATACAAGGCTTATACATTTTGGGCTTCAATTGATTTGTGCGCAATGAAGCTAATTCTCAAGCCATCAAAACAATAATGACCAGATATCAGACATCACTTTGCAATACTGCGAGAATGACCTTTACATGCAAACACGCATACACACAAACACAAACGCATACACACTCACCAACTAGCCAAAACAAGAAACAGAAGTAAAAACGAGTCAGATTTGTTACCACTAACATAATCAATTGAAAACCCAAAATGTATAAATATGTATGATTGTATAAGAGATGATTAGTATTCACGAAATAAATGGCCTTTATCCACTTTGTTATTTATGTGTTCTGTATTCCTAATTATAGTATATATATATATATATATATATATATATATATATATATATATATATATATATATATATATATATATAAACCTGTGTTGCCCAAGGATAAACACAGAAATTCAGAAATATAAGAAATGTAGAGTTGTGGCACTTCGTTGAAAGCCCAATTACCAGCTTCGATCTAGATCACTTTCCCCACTTTAGTCATCATGAACGAATCATCACTTGAGTCAATATTTAATTGTAGTCCAGGCAGCTATTAACTTATTGTATCCGGCTTAAATTGTTGCCTTCTTATTTAATGACACTATTTGCTTAAATTAATAATGGCACATTGCTTTTTCCCCCTCATAAATCAATGCATCGGTTGATTCGTTCATTCGTTCATTCAATTATTCTGCACCACAAACCTATTTTCTGTTGTATACTCTACTCTTTATGCGTATTTGCTATCGCCTCATTTGTAATTTGCACTCTCTTTCTTTAATTTGACCATTCATCAATTATGGGCAGCGATCAATCTGCGGCTTGACAATTCTTTTTGCAATTTTCGCATTAAAACTCCGAAAAATTTGCTGGTTTTCGCTATTTGAGCTCGTAACGAGTTAATTGTTTCAACCGGGCATTCATTTCTCATCAGTTAACCAAGCTGACATGTTTTTCGGAACGTTTTTTGATTAAATCTTATTTTTTTCTATTTACTTTACTGTATAGTACCCTTGGCTTATAATTGTTCGCCTGACAGATGAGATTTCCCCTAGAATTTTGACATTCTAGCGGCAGAGGAAATAGAAATTAGGCTGTGGAAATTACGCAGTAAGTAAGTTATTCTAATTATCTGACAACAAAGCCATTACTCGCCGCACACTACACAACACACAATTTCAGTTACATACTAACTAATGTAACTTGGTTAGTCTAATTTTCCTTTAGGTGGAGCTCATGTGGCATCCATTTAGACCCAAAGTTCCAACTAACCATCCCCAATCTGTCATTACTGAACAGACACCACACTACATGGGGAAGTGGTATTGAAATGAACATTTATATAATTAAACGAACATTGGTTGCGCGGGTGGTGATAAAAATTATTATAATTAAGGTTGCGGTCTTGATAAAAACACCTAACCCATTATGTACGTGGCAAATTCTGGCCAGTACGTGATAAGTTCCCAAAAAGAACGAAACCGGTCTACTACCATTGTGTAATTAGCTATGGATATTCAGATATGCGGCTGTCACATCGTGCTGGAAATGTCAGCTACTCAATTACCAGGCAGTCGTGAACAGGAACTTCTGTCGCCCATCGCCAAATATGCATATGATACACGATTAAACCTTCATTGATAGCTCAGGTTCTTGTAAAACTTCTTTAAATTAAGATTGTGAGGTTGATATAAACAAAAAAATCAATAGTATCTAGGCAGTCACACAAAATAGAAGAACTAGCGTAAGTTACATGCACTCACGCGATTCTACATCCCACGATCATCTTCATTACAACATCGCGATGAACTGACTAGCAACAATCATAGTAGAACCACTTCACGTAGCTTGAATTTGTAACCAATCTGTTGTTGACGATGATTTTGTGATGAAACATTTCGACTAACGTGATAGATGCCGTATGTATGTAATCTCAGTGCATGCTTCCTTGGAGACAGTAGAAAATTTGTCATCTTTGGAATTGGAAATAATAACAAATTGTGCAATCTGTTTCAATTGCTCTAAAATTGGGTTCATCTACATTGACAAATGCAAATATATTTTTAAATTAAATAAAAATAGAACGTTTGGCATGCATTTATTGTCAGTACAGCCTAGAAAAAAGTTTGATACTGTTTGTGGCGGAGAACTATTATCTATGCAGTTGTTTATTACGTGTTGCGCACCTAGTAACAAATTGGTTCAGTTGTGACCAGAAGGATATACCAAGGACAGCATGAACGTGCACATTCGTTTCGTAATTACTTGCGACTCATCAGTAGGAGCCGGTATTACGCCCTTTAACCACTATATATTCGGTAGAAGAATGTTAAATAATAGGACGGTGTACACACCGACGAATGTAAACCTGTAATAGTTAACATCATATATGCTTCAAACATTAATGCGACTTTAACAAGCAACTCACACTATATAATATATATACCGAGTCTGTAAAGGCTATTGTGTTAGTTCGCATTGTTGGCTGTTACATGTACGAATGTTATTTCCCCGTGTGTCGTCTTCCGTTTCGTTTCGTTTCTTAATTTAGATCTGTCCCCTTGGTAACAGCGCAGGTTGTGCGGATTGCAATGTTGAATGCTCATATTACTTCCAAATTTCTTTCCCTGTTAACAAAGGTTGCGATACCGCATGTGCAGAAACGCTTTTGCATCTCCATTTTGTTGCCAATCCGCTCAGTCGTTAGAGCACCAGATTCCGAAGCAGACGTGCCCAGGTTCGAGCCCTGTCCGCGGCAAATTCTGGCCAGTACTTGATGAGTTCCCACAAGGACGAAAACCGGTCTACTGGATGAATTGCCTTTTCTACACTATACAATTCTTAGTTTATACTGACATATGTAAGTAATTAATGGGTCAGGTGTTTATATCAAGACCGCAACCTTGATTATAATAATTGTTATCACCACCCGCGCAACCAATGTTCGTTTAATTATATAAATGTTCATTTCAATACCACTTCCCCATGTAATGTGGTGTCTGTTCAGTAATGACAGATTGGGCATGGTTAGTTGGAACTTTGGGTCTAAATGGATGCCATATGAGCTCCACCTAAAGGAAAAATTGACTAACCAAGTTACATTAGTTAGTATATAACTGAAAATTGTGTGTAGTGTAGTGTGCGGCAGGATAGCTCAGTGGTTAGAGCACCAGATTCCGAAGCAGACGTGCCCAGGTTCGTATCCTGTCCGCGGCAAATTCTGGCCAGTACTTGATGAGTTCCCAATAAGGACGAAACCGGTCTACTGGATGAATTGCCTTTTCTACACTATACAATTCTTAGTTTATACTGACATATGTAAGTAATTAATGGGTCAGGTGTTTATATCAAGACCGCAACCTTGATTATAATAATTGTTATCACCACCCGCGCAACCAATGTTCGTTTAATTATATAAATGTTCATTTCAATACCACTTCCCCATGTAATGTGGTGTCTGTTCAGTAATGACAGATTGGGCATGGTTAGTTGGAACTTTGGGTCTAAATGGATGCCATATGAGCTCCACCTAAAGGAAAAATTGACTAACCAAGTTACATTAGTTAGTATATAACTGAAAATTGTGTGTAGTGTAGTGTGCGGCAGGATAGCTCAGTGGTTAGAGCACCAGATTCCGAAGCAGACGTGCCCAGGTTCGTATCCTGTCCGCGGCAAATTCTGGCCAGTACTTGATGAGTTCCCAATAAGGACGAAACCGGTCTACTGGATGAATTGCCTTTTCTACACTATACAATTCTTAGTTTATACTGACATATGTAAGTAATTAATGGGTCAGGTGTTTATATCAAGACCGCAACCTTGATTATAATAATTGTTACCACCACCCGCGCAACCAATGTTCGTTTAATTATATAAATGTTCATTTCAATACCACTTCCCCATGTAATGTGGTGTCTGTTCAGTAATGACAGATTGGGCATGGTTAGTTGGAACTTTGGGTCTAAATGGATGCCATATGAGCTCCACCTAAAGGAAAAATTGACTAACCAAGTTACATTAGTTAGTATATAACTGAAAATTGTGTGTAGTGTAGTGTGCGGCAGGATAGCTCAGTGGTTAGAGCACCAGATTCCGAAGCAGACGTGCCCAGGTTCGTATCCTGTCCGCGGCAAATTCTGGCCAGTACTTGATGAGTTCCCAATAAGGACGAAACCGGTCTACTGGATGAATTGCCTTTTCTACACTATACAATTCTTAGTTTATACTGACATATGTAAGTAATTAATGGGTCAGGTGTTTATATCAAGACCGCAACCTTGATTATAATAATTGTTACCACCACCCGCGCAACCAATGTTCGTTTAATTATATAAATGTTCATTTCAATACCACTTCCCCATGTAATGTGGTGTCTGTTCAGTAATGACAGATTGGGCATGGTTAGTTGGAACTTTGGGTCTAAATGGATGCCATATGAGCTCCACCTAAAGGAAAAATTGACTAACCAAGTTACATTAGTTAGTATATAACTGAAAATTGTGTGTAGTGTAGTGTGCGGCAGGATAGCTCAGTGGTTAGAGCACCAGATTCCGAAGCAGACGTGCCCAGGTTCGTATCCTGTCCGCGGCAAATTCTGGCCAGTACTTGATGAGTTCCCAATAAGGACGAAACCGGTCTACTGGATGAATTGCCTTTTCTACACTATACAATTCTTAGTTTATACTGACATATGTAAGTAATTAATGGGTCAGGTGTTTATATCAAGACCGCAACCTTGATTATAATAATTGTTACCACCACCCGCGCAACCAATGTTCGTTTAATTATATAAATGTTCATTTCAATACCACTTCCCCATGTAATGTGGTGTCTGTTCAGTAATGACAGATTGGGCATGGTTAGTTGGAACTTTGGGTCTAAATGGATGCCATATGAGCTCCACCTAAAGGAAAATTGACTAACCAAGTTACATTAGTTAGTATATAACTGAAAATTGTTTGTGTGTAGTGTAGTGTGCGGCAGGATAGCTCAGTGGTTAGAGCACCAGATTCCGAAGCAGACGTGCCCAGGTTCGTATCCTGTCCGCGGCAAATTCTGGCCAGTACTTGATGAGTTCCCAATAAGGACGAAACCGGTCTACTGGATGAATTGCCTTTTCTACACTATACAATTCTTAGTTTATACTGACATATGTAAGTAATTAATGGGTCAGGTGTTTATATCAAGACCGCAACCTTGATTATAATAATTGTTATCACCACCCGCGCAACCAATGTTCGTTTAATTATATAAATGTTCATTTCAATACCACTTCCCCATGTAATGTGGTGTCTGTTCAGTAATGACAGATTGGGCATGGTTAGTTGGAACTTTGGGTCTAAATGGATGCCATATGAGCTCCACCTAAAGGAAAAATTGACTAACCAAGTTACATTAGTTAGTATATAACTGAAAATTGTGTGTAGTGTAGTGTGCGGCAGGATAGCTCAGTGGTTAGAGCACCAGATTCCGAAGCAGACGTGCCCAGGTTCGTATCCTGTCCGCGGCAAATTCTGGCCAGTACTTGATGAGTTCCCAATAAGGACGAAACCGGTCTACTGGATGAATTGCCTTTTCTACACTATACAATTCTTAGTTTATACTGACATATGTAAGTAATTAATGGGTCAGGTGTTTATATCAAGACCGCAACCTTGATTATAATAATTAATAATCCGATCGAATGTTTGTTGAGTCTGGTCTAGATGTTGTGTGGACTTGCCTGGATGCTTGTAAATTGGTCTTGGGTTTTGTGATTCTTGGCCAGTCGATTAAAACTTCATGTGGATAAGTCTTTTTAATTTATATGCCGGGCGCTTATTGTTTTATACATAGAGCTTTATATATATGTTGTATATATATATATATATATATATATATATATATATATATATATTAAATACAAGCAACCTTGATTTACATACCGGTCAAAATATTAAAATTATGTTTGCGTACTTCGCCTGTGCTACATTATGTATATCCTATCGCACAACGAGGGTTACCTGATTTGTGCTTAAGCCATCATCCCGCTGTTGTTGCCGATGGCGATTTGATTGACTAGGCCATGTCGACAGCGCATCAAGACGCACGGTTTGTCCGCTTGTAGCCGGTTTTGTGAATAACGCTGTAGCATTTCACGCGTTGTGATGCTTGTTGAATAGTTCTCTCCAGTGGGTCATCAAATGGTTTCAACAGGAGCATAACATCTGCAATAAAATGTAATGTTCCATTTAACCTTATGTAAAAAACAGATATCTGCACGATTGCATGATCATTCGTGAATTGACGCATATTTTATTACTCCTTCACAGTTTTATGTACCTTTACGTATATATATATATATATATATATATATATATATATATATATATATATTAAAAAGATGCCCAAGAGGAAATGTCTACATACGTATCTATCTGCAAGCAAGTAAATATTCATAAAAAGTTTGTAAACGTTTCGTGAAACAACTAAAATAAATTGTTCGTCAAAGTTCAAACACTTTCTGGCCTTACGGCAGAAGTTTACTTGATGACTTCTGTGCAATCAATTAACACTAAAACTGAAGTGTGAAGAGAAACTTAGGCTGCCTGTTAGCAAGCAAATTTTTCTAGAGAAACTGCTATCTGCTTTTACTGTGTATGGACTGGAATCAAAGCAATATTTGCAACTGTGCACCAATCATATTTTTCCGTGGTACAAATTTTCTCTCTATGATATATATATATATATTATGAGGTAGCAGATGAAATTGAACGAGTAGACCGGTCTTAATCTTATTTGGTTCTCGTCCAGTAATTGCCACAATTACACCAGTGCACAAACAGTATCTAACATTATAAACAAGTTATTAACTTAAAATTCCATATTAAACTTGTTTTTATCATGCTCTCGTAGCGGAAATGGATACATTATCAAATAAAGCATTTCGTATTCTTATGCCTATTTTCCAATAATGCTTGTAATTGAACATGATAGGCATGACGACTAAGAAAGTGACTGAATTAGATAATTAGCTAATGAAAGTAAACATCAGCGAACATCTTGAAAATGACTAAAATGTGCGACAGAACATTGAAGGAAACAATCTGAACCTAGGACACAATTGTTTAGAAAATTCGCTTCCATCATGACGGTTTATTAATCTGTTCCATTGTGTGTGCCAAGTGGTGGGAATGCAGTCTGTCACAGGGAATGTCTGAGATTTGATAAATTTCAGCCTCACAGAGACCCAATCTGTTTGAAATGCTTGTTGGACATCTTTAGTTATAGATGTATAATTTAATTAACAAATTATTCTATGCAAAACCTAATCCAACTTTTTGAAATTATCTTTTTCTGTCCATTAATCACTGTATAAACAAATCAAAATTTAATTTAATTTACCATTAAGGTTAATCAAAAATTCACTTAATTAAATCAGTAAATAATTACGTAATATTAATTTTTTTATATATATTTTACTCATTCATACAAAAAAGTAAATCAGGCAGTCTGTCAATCAATTAAACATGAATTGATTGCGCGGGTGGTGGTAACAATATTGTATTTAACCTGTCGTCGAACAACATAACAAAACTACCGCCAGTCGCACGCACTGACGCGTTTCGACCTTCCATGCTCATCATCAGAGTACGACGGCAAACTGACTAGCTAGGATATAACCGCATTGCATATATAGAAATATTTGGAAGTAAAATAAGGACAGAGGATGTTAGAGCCTTGTCTCGCAAAACAATGAGCAGGTAACCAAATTAGGATGCTCAATAGACATGAATGGTTAAGACTACGCTTTAAAATTCTCATTGTGTTTCTAAAAAGTGTATGATGTGGTCACACCATTCGAAAATAAATCATAAATGGTTATTTAATTGTGAATATTCGACACAAAAAAGAGTTGTTTTCGTAACAAGCGCGCTCTTCTCCTAAGTCAGCAGATATTAGAAAAAATATGAATCACTTCTTTAAATCAAGTTTGCGAGCTTGAAGTAAGCACCAATCCCATTTTATTTTACCAGTCGTCGAACAACATAGCAAAACTTCCGCCAGTTGCAAAATTCTAGAAGGTTTACATAAGCAATAAACTCCAATATTTCAAAAAAGTATGTAGAGAACCAGACAAAATGCCGTGAAAAACTGAAAATTGGTAAACATTTGGCATTAGAAGGGTTGCCAAAGACTGTATTTGATATTACCTTCTATGCACAAACGTGTAGGGAAATATGGCCAAGTGCCGGTTTGTACTGATTATTCTGGCCAGTACATGATGAGTTCCCAATAAGGACGAAACCGGTCTACTGGATGAATTGCCTTTTCTACACTATACAATTCCTTAGTATATACTGGCATATGTAAGTAATTAATGGGTCAGGTATTTATATCAAGACCGCAACCTTGATTATAATAATTATTGACAAGGAAATCATTATGTAAAACATTTGCCAGTATAAACTAAGCATTGTATAGTGTAGAAAAGGCAATTTATCCAGTAGACTGGTTTCGTCCTTATTGGGAACTCATGTACTGGCCAGATAATAAACAGTCCATAGACCCAGTGATTTGACCAAGTTTATATGGAAATTTGGCGAGGTGCCGGCTCATACCCTATATTGGCTAGTAATTGGTCGGGATTTGTCATCAGAAGGATTATCAATGGCTACACGTGGCGTTACCTACTTTGCATTTTTCCAAATAGCCAAATATGATTTGTAAACTTAAAACTAGACAAATTAAATTCAGTTTTCAAATCTTCTTTTCAAACACACTTATGTAGAAATATAGATAATAATAACATTTTAAATTATTTAAAATGATGAAAGTTCGGATTTGGCTAGTTAAACATTTAGTTCGAAGAGATGCCAATTTCTATGCCATTTTCTATGCAGTCACGAACATTAACGTTTTGCAGCTTTCGCCTCATACATGTAGGTAATACAATCAAACAATCAATGATTGCGCGGGTGGTGGTAACAATTCTTTAAATTAATTTGCAAAAAAGTTAGGGTTTGTGACCACATAGAAAGTGTGCTGACGTCATTTCCAGTCAAGTTCAATGTATGCGAGACTGCTAGAGGTGAGAGCCGCATATCTAATTTTGCTTTCCATAAACATTCAATGCGGTTTGATCCTCGATAGTCAATTTGCCGTCGTACTGTGATGATGATCATGGAAGGTCGAAACGCGTCAGTACGTGTGACTGGCTTTATTTTGTATATGTTCTTCAACGACTGGTTAAATACAATGGAATTGGTGCTTACTTCAAGCTCGCAAACTTGATTTAAAATATTATTGCCACCACCCTCGCAATCTATGATTGCTTATTTATAGGCTTGACAATTTAAACTTTTTTTTAAATTATATATATTTAACTAAAGAAAATTTATTTGATTAAATGTTTTGTCAATTATTTATCGATTAATTGCTGTTTCACTTAATCTCATCTAATGACGAAATCTGTTTGTGGTAGAGCGATGTAAGTCTCGGGCTACGGCGAAGAGAAGATATTTTTGTACGCCTCTTCACTTACTACCTTGTAGTCCTTATGACTCGTCAGTTATGGTGAGTAAATAAAGCGTATCTGTGACTCTGAGCTGTTTTGGACTCTGCACCGATGTCCAGAGCTTCAGAATTATGAAAGATTACTTGTGACAAAAAACGGTAACAGGAAACAGCTGATCATTTCATTTGCGTCTCGAATCCGCTATCTACATTGGTGAGGAGCTGAAGAGGACTTTGTGCACTATGACCATACTTCAAAACGAGGTTATTACAAAAATACTGGCCTATATTCACTAATTTGCTATTAAATGTCAGCTCTCTATATACATGATAAACCTTGACTCGTTTCCAGAATTAAAATGTTTTTATTTCAATATTTCTGAGCGCTAGCTTTAATTTTTCTCTCCTTAGAATAATAGACATGTTGGTTAAAATCAATTTTCGATTTTTAAAATCCAGCGTTTTTATTTAAGCTGTGTAACCTTAGCTTTACTGCGGCTGACTCCTTTTGGAGGATAAGCCGGCTCCACATTTCATGGAGTTTCTTGGGAATTTGATACAAGTGGTGTCCCCTCACCACTCGGCTTTTTGATCGAGGACGCACCTCTAGCCTTTGCATATCCAAGCGCAGTCTGCAAGGCAGCAGTAAGTTGCATGGTTGCCGGTGGCTGCTGAGAGCTCATTCGTCATTCGGAAGTACGGGGTACTGTCCAGGAGTCCATGTAATCCTGTGGCTGTTGAACCCTTTTGTGGCGGGGAACACACGCCGAGTCATGGTGCTGTCGTCGGGCTCATGTGGTATTTTATAGGAGATCCGATTGCCGGTCGGAAATCCACCACGCCCTGGTGACACCACCGCCATAGCCCCGTTAGCTCATGTACGATCGGCCATCGAGACATGGTTGACACCGTCGTACCACGTTGAGGAGGGGATGGACAAACCTTGAGTAAATATAACCCATCATCCCTGACGTTATGATGTAATGTTGAAGAATAATTGCATCTTCAGATTTAACCTTTAATTACGCTATCTGAAAAGGGCATACATCGGACCTCGAGAATGAGTCCGGTAGTTTATCCTGACATCAATATCTTACTATTCAGCATTACTGCACACTATTTGTATAAGCCTAGTTAATTTTGGAATTAAATGGAAGGTGTTTGAATTGCAGTCTATCAAATGGAAGTAACGTCTCGGCAGGACGTTTTTATGGATTGAAATTAATTTGAAGCAAGGAATATCGCTTTGTAGAAATTGTATTGAACATTTATCAAGAAATATTTCAATTTAAACAAGTTAATTTTCAGTTAAACTCACCGAATTGCATACATCGTTTTAATTTGTCAAGCTACAGTCATTCGCAGGTGTTGACGAGTTTCAAGGTTTCTTGTTAATCGACGGAGCACGACAGGAAACTGACACGTGAAGAAGAATACACAATGCACATACCAGGTATGGAAGATCATATATACGGCTATCACCCAAAGTAGTGGTGGGTACAATTTAGGTGAATTGAAATGCTAGCTGCGCAACTTTATGTTCGAGATTGAATAGAGATTGTTTAGTTCAAATTTCCAGTCAATCAAACACAACGCAAGGCTTATAAGGGTTCAAGCCGTATATTTTATTCGCCATAACTTAAATAGGTATTGCGGTTTACTCCTCGTTCGTTAATCTGTCGGCATTGATTGATTCTTTGAATCAGGCAAACTTTATAGCGAGGATCAAATCACAATGCACAAATATGCAACGCAAAATGGATCTTCGCTATTTTGTTTGAATGTTTGCGCGGTGGCAGTCAACGAACATTAGAACGTACCTCATTTCCAGCGGTTGGTGTGAACGATGTTGATGCCTTCGGAAGAACGGGACGAATCCACACCCCTCCAAGAAGAAGAACTCGATGCAAAACTAGGAAATGGGGTTAAATCGGATATTCGTGAAATTGATAGTGCAAAGTACCAACCCGCGAACGCAAATCGCATAAATTCACCATTTGTCCACAGGGATGGCGCGCTACTTTAAAACAGTGCCTAAAGATGATTAGGCGAATGAAATCAAAAACGTAACTAACAAACAACCGACCAGCTTACAGTTAAATACTGTTTGTTGCGAAGATCTAATATATATGCAAGTATGTATTAGGTGTTGCGCACCTATTAACAAATTTGTTCAGTTGTGACCAGAAGGATAAACCAAAGGCAGCATGAACGGAAAGTATAATCTCATGCACATTCGTTTCGTGCTTACTGGCGACTCATCAGTAGGAGCCGGTATTACGCCCTTTAACCACTATATATTTGGTAGAAGAATGTGGAATAATAGGACGGTACAATCTCCTAGACGAATGTGTAAACCAGTTGTAACAGTCACGTTTAAATTGTTCTCTAAGTTGACCTGTTATGCCGATCGCCCGGTGTTGAAAATCGCAGAAGCCGTGAGCATGGACTGGTTAAACAAGAAATGGTGGCTCTTCGAGACATGCGCATTTGTAGGAGATCTGCGTTCTTCTACGCATTTTCTTTCATCTGTTTTTTTTGTGAATTACTCATTAGGATTTTGACACTGCGCTGATAGATTAGAAAGATCAAAATAAAATCAGCCGTTGCCGAGCAATGTTTCCTTGTTTCTGGTGGACAAACATCGAGAAGATAATTAATATGCTGCAAGTACAAGAGAGAATAATCGATGTCTAAGTCGCCATTTGAATCGGATGTCTAGCATACAAATTGCAACAAAATAGCCATTATAGGTTGTTAGAACCAAAAGAGGTCGTTATTAGTCAATCCAGAAATTATTCTATCCAATAAGTAATTAGTCATTCGATCAAATATCAGGTAATTAACATATTGGTATTGGTGATGCTTATTTTTGATATTGGCTATTTTAGATTTGATGTGACTGAATTCTCACCGGTAATCAAAATATAGAGCAAAGACACGTTCTCCCTTTCTATCTCTATGTCTATCTATCTCTCTCTCTCTCTCTCTCACTCACTCTCTGCTTTTTTCTCTCTCTCACGTACAAGCACATACACGTTTTTTTTTAATTCAAGGTCCAACTATTTACTAATGCCTGTCGTTAAGACAACTGGCTCCTAAATTTGTATGTCCTGATGTGCTACGGTAGGCCAGTTACTAACAGGCCATTAACATAATCAGTCGTGAATTTTAGTTTCTACATTGAGAATAGTTTATTGGGTAAGTTTTTAATAAAGTCAAGTAGAATAAAACATTGAATTAACTTCATACACTTGCTCAATTCTGGTATCGGATTTCAGCTAGCTACTCTGAAAAGCTTAATCATGATTACTGATTTAAGTTCAAATAATCCAATCTAGGTTTTAATAAGTTTAAATGTGTAGAAAATCTAACGTTAATAAAATGTAACGACAGGTTTCGATTTTTTGGTGTCTTTAAATACTTTATTTGTGCACTATGGCATGTTCTTTGCTATTTAGTTTTACGTCGTGCTCTAATAACGACCAGAGACGCCTTGAATGCGTCAGTAATTAGTGCATACCGCTATTTTTATTGTATTTTTCGACAAATAAGAATGACGCAATAGAAGTGTGCTTCATGCCCGTAAGTGTCATTAAATGCATTATTACCTTTAAAACTGCTGAGGAAAAGATATGCTTAATTCCGTTTTTGCGTTCTTCAGATAGCACCAATTCAATTTTATTTATCCTGATTTGCAACACGGCAGAATTACATGAACAACAAATACTGACGTCTTCCTGATTTTTTTTCCAAAATTTTCGATTACCAGATACGGTTATCTTTTTCAATGGAAAGCTCAACATAATCAGTTGACAATCAATATGTCAAGTGGAAATATTAGTTTAAACTGCCCCATTTATACTTGTTGTTAGATCTCTTAAGCATAAAATGCTAGGAAAGTGTATGTGAAATTGGTTTGTGTATGTCTGCATGTGTACACGCTTCGAAATGAGATTACAGTGATTTAGTCACAATACTGACAACTCACTAGATAAGCGTACGCCATGCCTGTGTGTATGTATTCCCGTTTGTTTTTGATTGAGGAGTAATCAACTATTGCACGTGTACACTCATCCCAGTGAAATGACAGCGATTATGCAACATCTGACTAATCACTAGATAAGCGTATGATTACCGTATCTGGTAATCGAAAATTTTGGAAAAAAAATCAGGAAGACAGCGGATGCAAACAAATCGGATCGCAAACCGATAATCTGGTAAATGATTTATTCCCTGTCGCACAACATGTTTCTTTTAAATACTGACGTGTTTCGACCTTAAAATTTCATAATCAACCAATAGTTCTTCAAATTGTACGACTATAAACATGCAGAAACACCTGCAATAAATTCTATTTTTTTTAATTAGGCAGTGTGTACCTTGTAACATGTTATTTCAACTAGGAAAGGAGGATGTCCCAGATCCAGTATAAACCAAAGAAATGATATGCACATGCGTTTTTGGCTTACTGTCGACTCCTGAGTAGAATCTGACATCACATCACAAGCCCAAAACACTTTCGAAAATCTCGATTTCTTATTAAATGGGCACACGTTATTAGTAGCCAGAAAATCTGTTGCAACTATTTTTACCTGGAAGCAATCGTATGCGTTCGTCACATCATCAAATATCGGAGATGGCCAGATGAAACTTTAGACCGATAGCGATGACGTATAAGTTACATACAAATGCCTGTTTTAAATCAAATGGTGAATACACGTCTGCAATTGTGCAACACATCGTCGAAACATCGCACGCATGTTCTCCGGACGTAGCATTCAAAGTAATTACTAAATGCACAAACAAAAGGGAGCTAGCCACATACGAAGCCTCATGGACAAACAAGTTACAGCCGGATTTATGTAAGCAGAAGAAGCATGTACAAGCATTGAGCTTGAACTGGATGTGACGCACGCAATTTGATTGGTTTCTGTTTTTCACACTCTCTTTGTTCACATATTTCTATCTTGTTTTGCTTTCCAATTTATATATAAAGATATGCTCATTAGTAGATAATTGAGAAGACAATGCGAAAGAAATGTTTCTTAAATCTGATAAAATTTCTCTTTGTTTTTGCACACAGGAAGGGTACAATGAATAAAAAGAAGTGTTATGCATTAAGGAGGAACCAATTGCGCTTCCAATCAGACGTCTCGCATAGAAATTAGTTAAAGAAGTGTTTGTGAGCCGCCTTTTCAAATTCGTGCTGGGATAGGAGCTTTATTTCCGTGGGAAGAGCATTGAATACACCCGTAGCTTTGAAAAAGAGATGGATTTTGTTAAATGTATTGGGAGTGTTGTTGGATCATGTGGCGTAGTGGTGACTTGGGTGAGCAAAGTTGGACAGTGATAGGCAAGTTGTGATCTTACGAATGAAAGAAGTGACTCGTAAGTAACCGGGTAACCATAGCGGAGAAGGTTAGCTCGGAGTAGGTGTTTCCGGTAATTCTGGTTGTGAGGGAAGACTCGCTTTAGAAATCTGGAGGATATCTGTTCAATGGCGTACAGGGAGGCTAGACTGAGAGGAGAGTAAAATTCACAAGCTTATGATATGAGGGGTAGGACGTAGACCTTGAAAAATTTGAGTTTCAGAGTGGGGTTGTTAGTCTTGGAGCAAACTAAGAGGGCCCACTTGAAGAGTTTGGAAGCAGTCTGCTTTAGATGTGGGGAGAAATCTAGAGATTTTGAAAAATAGATACCAAGGTGCTTGGCCGATTCTGTTATTTCAATATCAAGGAGACTATTTGCATCCCGGAGAGAACAGAATGTGTCAGAGGAGAGTTTCATCAAACGAGTCTTAGCGGGGTTGAGTTTGAGACCGATTTTGCTAAGCTGCGAATAGAGCGAAGATAAAAGCTGAGATATAAGAGGTAAGGAAGGGTTGGATGTTGTAGGGTTACTGACTACTATGACCATGTCATCTGCATATTTAAACAGCTTGAAAAGGTTGTCCTCAACCTGCACCTGTGCGAGGGTAAGGTTGAAAAGAATAGGACCAAGTACGGAGCCCTGGGGAACTCCAGATCGGATAAGGGCTGGCCTCGAGTGACTATTGCCGACTTTTACAGTTGCGCATCGGTTTCGGAGATAGTAACTGATAAGATTGAGGACGTTGCCGCTAATACCACTGCTTAACAAGGCGGATTCAGTTGCCGAAAACGACAATGAATATTTAGGAAGAGGAGAGTGCATTCATGACCTTCGGAGATAGAGGAGTAGCAGTGATTAAGGACACCGACTAAGTTGGTGGAAGAGGAGCAGCCATTCAAGAAGCCAAGTTGATTGTCGAGGAGGTAGAAGTTATACTGAGACTTAATGAAAGGTTAGATTAAGTTGTATAAAAATATGTCGAAGATTTTAGTGAAGAAAAGGGACGATAGTTATTGGGCGGAGATGTTTGAATGAGGAGATTGACAATGTGCCATTTTTTGGGATAGGAGAAATCGTCGAATAAAGCTAGTCCGAGGGAAGATTGGTAGTTTCGCGGCATTAGTTGATAACAACAGCAACCAGAGAGAAGATATTCCAGCCAAGAAGAGCAATGATGCGGACCGAGACACCGTACTGATCAAATTGGTGTTTTGATTTGATGTCTTTGATTGCTTGAACGACGGATTCCGGCGAAATATTGAACCAGCGTAGGTTCTTAGCGTCTACGTTGTTGAGCATCTCAGCTGGCGGAATGGGAATGTAGAAGGAGTCAAGGAGATAGTTTAGATAATCGTCGGCAAAGCTGGAGTCGTACGACCGAGAGAAGTTTATATATCAGGTTTTGGAATTTTGTAGCAATTGGTGCTTGATGGCTGAGAACATCTTCCGGAAGTTAGGTGCTGTGCGCATGCATCTCTCGATGTTGAGCGCTGGTTTGTTGATAACCTGATTAATGTGCTCATCGATACGTCGGAGGTCGAGAGCGCGACCAAGTAATGAGTTGCGTAATCTAGATACGCGTGCAAAATTGTCGCGTGATTTAAACAAGTTGTTCAACTTGTTCGTCGCGTGTACCTGTTGAATAGAGGTGGCAGAATGCAAGTGGGAGGATAGGACGCAATGGATATTGGAAAAACATGAGGAGAGGTTGCCTGAGAGAATAAGATCCCTCCAGTTAACGGAGTCACAGAGTCGACTAGACTCTTCCCATTCGGTGAATCGCCTGAATGATTGAATGCACACTCTAGGGATACAGGAAAAAAGCGGAATAATGAAAGATACCTGGCAGTGATCGAGATTATGGAAGATCGCCCGTGATTAGACATTGGTCACATCCTTGTTGGAGAGGACACAATCAAGTTGGTTGTTCCTCTGGGGTAGAGAAGTGCACAAATTTATTTACTAGGTTGTCCGCAAAGAGGCGAAGCAACGGATGATTTTCAGAAGTTAGATTTTGCCACTAATCTGTCATTACTGAACAGACACCACACTACCTGGGGAAGTGGTATTGCAATGAACATTTATATAATTAAACGAACATTGGATGCGCGGGCGGTGATAACAATTATTTTAATCAAGTATGATATTTTGACATAAGTACCTGACCCATTAATTACTTACATATTTCAGTATAAACTAAGAATTGGATAGTATAGAAAAGGCAATTCATCCAGTAGACCGTTTTCGTTCTCATTGGGAACACAGTATGTACTGGACAGAAATTGACGCGGGCAGGGTTCGAACCAGGTCACGAATGCTTCGGACTCTGGTGCTCTAACAAATGAGCCACCCTGCCGCACACAACACCCCACAAAATTTTCAGTTACATACTGACTAATGTAACTTGGTTAGTCTATTTTTCCTTTATGTGGAGCTCATATGGCATCCATTTAGACCCAAAGTTCCAACTAACCATGCCCAATCTGTCATTACTGAACAGACACCACACTACATGGGGAAGTAGTATTGAAATGAACATTTATATAATTAAACGAACATTGGTTGCGCGGGTGGTGATAACAATTATTATAATCAAGTTTGCGGTCTTTATATAGACACCTGACCCATTAATTACTTACATATGCCAGTAGAAACTAAGAATTGTATAGTGTAGAAAAGGTAATTCATTCAGTCAATTTCAATGTATGCGAGACAGCTAAAGGTGAGAGCAGCATATCTAAATTTGATTTCCGTATATTTTCAATGCGGTTTGATCCTCGTTAGTCAGTTTGCCATCGTACTCTGATGATGATCCTGGAAGGTCGAAACGCGTCAGTGCGTTGCGACTAGCGCTAGTTTTGTTATGTTGTTTGACGACTGCTTAAATACAAAGGGATTGGTTTTTACTTCAAGCTTGCAATCTTGATTTAAAGAATTCATTCAGTAGACCGATTTCGTCGTTATTGGGATCTCATCATTTACTCTCTTGAATTTGCCGCGCAAAGAGCTCGAACCTGGGCATGTCTGCTTCGGAATCTGGTGCTCTACGCTCTGAGCCACCCTGTCGCACACTACACTACATAAAATTTGCAGTTGTATACTAACTAATGTAACTTGGTTAGTCCACGAATTTTATTTTTACGAGTGTAGTCTTTCGGTTCCCCTTGTTCCGTAATTTTGTTTTCTCCACCTGGTAACAGCGCAGGTGCGAATTGCAGTGTTAAATGCTCTTATTGTTTGTAATTATTTGTCTCCATATGTGCAGCTGCTTTATCCTCTTCAGTTTGTTGCCAATCCGATTGAATGTTTGTTGAGTCTAGTAAAGGGCGTGTTCACTCTTGCCTGGATACTAGTGAATTGTTGTTGAATTTTGTTATTCGTGGCCAGTTGATTAGAATATCATGTTGATGAAGCTTTGGAATATTTAGGCCAGGTGTTTGTTGTTTTATATAAAGGACTTCATAAATAAATAATATTTATGATTATATATATATCATTAGAATACATTTTGGGGTTTCCTAAACTTACCATTTAGAGGCGACGTACCCACCTCAATAATTGCACGGCGGCTGAATAGAATAACTAAGGACAACTTTCCCAGTGTTAAAGTTAATATGACATTTAGTACACAGAGAATCATGAGGTTGGATGCCAAAGATCAATTGCCAATTCTCTCCAAATCATTCAGAGTCTACAAATTCTCATGTATGTGCGGTAGCACATATATCGGACGTACGAAGAATCAATTGATAAGCAGAATCCAGCAACATTTGCCACAGAAATTGATTAAAAGGATTATATATATATATATATATATATATATATATATATATATTATAAAGTGTATAACGAAATTTGTCTTTAATGAGTCTTAACCTGAAGTGGAGTCAATTTGACAAATAAGGTAGCCAGTAGCGAGCAAGAAGTTTGCATGAAATAAGTTTGAACTCTGATGTTGTTCAATTCCATTATCAGCACTAAACCAAACATGACATTTGGCCGTCGTTAAACCACGGAAACGCCCAGCTTAAATTGGAAGACATACCTATACAATGGAATGCTGCGACACCACATTTTTTTTTCAACCAAACAAGTGCACTAGGTCCGATGAAGAGCGGGGCGAATGACTTCCGCGATGTTGCCCAGCCTAACCCCGAGACATGCGCACATCACCTATTCATTGTGTCTCCTAACACATGACTCACGTATATGACCACGAATGCCGCCTACGTCCAAACTGGGGCCAATCAGCGCAAGCGTATCTGCTGAGGCAATCCAACTGCAAAATATGTGATATTTGTCAGAAGCAAGGTATGGCAGTTAATAATTGATATTTGCATAGTCTTTGTCGTGTGCTTCAAAAGAAAACTGCAGCTCAATGATGCGTACGCTTTACGTTTCGTTTTGTTTATTCTAACAATGCTTGATAATTGTCATAATACCGTTCTACTTCCATTAGTTTTAAGCAAGGGTCAACTGAATGAGTCGTTAATTCCACTCATCAGGTGGCGTGCAAACACACACACACACACACACATGCACACCGACACACACCCACACACGTTCAAACATGGGAATAAACGAAAACTACGTGAATTCGACAAACATCCTATGTCACGTATGCTGTCAAATATTATTTCTGGCCTAACTCCCATCTTATTATTTGCTTACTGCTCACTCACTGATTACCTTATGACTCACGAATATGAACGTGACACTGCTTCACTGCCTTAACGCGTTCTATCTTTGTCTGTCTATTTTTGTATCCAATTTTCCTTTAATAGCGATGTAGTGTGTATGTTGCCTAATGCAAAGTCCGGTTATTTAGGTAACCATATCCAGGTCTAAGCAAGAATGGAGTTTACTTCTTATGTATCTAAACGTAAATATAGCAATCCAATCAATCAATCAATCAATCAATCAATCAATCAATCAATCAATCAATCAATCAATCAATCAATCAATCAATCAATCAATCAATCAAATCAATCAATCAATCAATCAATCAATCAATCAATCAATCAAATCAATCAATCAATCAATCAATCAATCAATCAATCAATCAATCAATCAATCAATCAATTAAGCGAGTGAACAATCAATCCTTCTTTTTATCTATTTTTTTATCAATCTATAAATTAATCAGTCAGTCTATCTACTTAACTATTTATCTCTAAATAAAATAAATAAATATCTATTTATGAATTTATCAATCAATCTGTCTATCTAACTATCAATCTGCCTTCTCGTAAATTACTCAACCATTCAATAAATCAATCACATAACCATATATTTTCATCAATCAATCACATAACCATATATTTTCATCAATCAATCAATCTATCTATCTACTATCTACTTTCTATATTTCTTTATATCTATCTATTTTTTTATCTATAAATTAATCAATCAGTCCAACTACCTACCTCTTTGTCTATCTATCTATCTATCAATAAACTAAACTAAGAATTAATCAGCCTATATGTCTAACTATAAATCTGACTTCCCGTCAATTAATCACTGAATCATCGAATCAATAAATCAATCCCATTACTATATCTTTGCACAAATTAATCAATCTATCTATCTTTCTATATCCATTTAGTAATCAATCAATCTACCTCTCTGTCTGTCTATCAATTAATCAATCAATCACTCCAACACTCAACCAGTAAATTAATAAAATCTATATGTATGTCTCTATCTATTTACGTATATATATAAATTAATATTATATATCCATCTATCTATCTTTATATCTACTGATATATAAATATATATATAAATATATATATATATATATATATATATATATATATATATAAATAAACACAGTTCCACATATATAGTCTGTACATGGACTGGAATCAAAGCAATATTTGCAACTGAGCACCAATTATTTTGTCTCAGTGGTACAAATTTTCCTCTATGATATATATATATATATATATATATATATATATATATATATATATGATTTATGTTTTTAGCCTGTAGTCTATCTTTTAATCTACATTTATTTCTCTCAATCCATCTCGATACATCCCTCTCTATTTCTCTAAATTTCCAATCTTCTCTATATTTATCGCCAAATACATGCAAGTAATTTTTTGTCCTAATTTTCGGCTTATCAATTGCATCTATTTTTCTGTTAGATCTTGTAAAAGCATATTATGAGTAAGGTTATGCATTAAAAAGATTGTGGCTTCGCCATTATATTCTATACATTTCAGTAGTTAATGGTAATTAATTGTGGTATGTAAGTTAAGGCCCACAAGATGCATGAATAAACTCACTAGTTTTCCACTAAAAGCCAGGCGACATTCATCCTGGAGGCAAACGTGGGAAGCAAAAATTTATCCACAAGCAGAGTCGGCTTTTAAAAAAGTTGACTCAAGATGTGCTTGCCTCAGCAATGCCAGCAGAGAGACCACGGTGTGTGTATGCGTGCGATGGTACATATTAGGCGGTCGTGCTAGGACGGTAGCAGCGGCATCAATCGCACTTCCTTTTCGTTTTCCTGGCGCTAATGCCAGCTAGCGGCTGCCTCAGATCTCCCACTGAGCATTATAATCGCCATCAGATTAGGCATAACTGAATTATTTCGCTTCTGGAAGCGTTCATGCAAACGTTTCAATTGGACGCGCACTAGCCAAGCCGTTGTCAGGCCGAAAGTTAGGTGGCTATTGACTACGATTTGAATTTGTGCATTTAGACCAAGGGTATCACCCAACATTTGCTCCTAGTACGCATACTAAAAGATGAAATACACCATTTTCATACAAAACCTGACGCATTAAGGACGTAAATTTGTCAGACTAAACTAACAATTTTATAGTGCAGAAAAGGAAAGGTACATGGTACCAACATGATGGATATCAATTTATGCTATAGTTCACCTAAATTAAGAACTACAACAATTTCTGAACACCTGTTACTCCAGTAAATCTACACACTCTGGCCTTGATCGATATCAGTTATCACATTTCGCGGTAAGCATGACACCATTCAATTCATTATATAACAGTTAAATACTGTTAGTTG